>JAUZTA010000007.1:1588885-1601339 GCA_034780835.1 Ctenochaetus striatus | reverse complement strand
GCTCACTTGCTCCACCTCAGCTCCACTGATGTAGACAGAGTTGTGTGTCTTTGCCTCCTTTTTTCTAAAATCAACTATCAGCTCTTTGGTTTTGCTGACGTTGAGCATACACACACACACACACACACACACACACATATATATATATATACATATATATAATATATATTATCCGTGCCTAAGCAATAAATTAAACTAAAGAACCAGTTTTTCAGTGCATTTATGCTTGTCAGTGCAGGCAGTTTGTGGATGACAATGGGCCTTAAGTGGGATGTATGTGTTGGCTTTCCAGGAAGGCACAACTCAAGTACTACACATTGTTGCATTTGGTTTCTGGTGAGAATTAACAGCAACTTTTGAACTTGATCACTTCAGAAATGATCAAAATAAAATTTTTGGTTTAAAGTATAAATTTAAGAAAATTGATGGTTAGAATAAAACAATTTAATATTAAAGTTGAGCAAAACAAAAATCATGTTATGTGGAAGACTTCAACTTCAGCACTCAAGTGTAAGATAGATTGTATTATTATTGAGTGAGTATTTGAAACTAAATTTCTGTGTGACACTCAAGGCCCAATTTGCTAGAAACCTCACACAAAACATGTACAGTCCAAACTGTCAAAAAGTATTTCAGTTCTGGCTGAAGCGAAGCACACACCGGACCACAAATCACTCCACATTTTATTCTGCTCTATGGTATTACCATACTTAAATTACTGTGTGGGGAAGCATGAATAACAGTTCACTATGACTGTTAAATACACTTCAAAAAAGAGCCACTAAATATTTAATAAAGTTGGATTTTGTAACCACACTAATTTATCATTTATTAAATTGAAAATCTTAAAATACATTGATCATGTGGAATGTCTTACTGCACAACTAATGTATAAAGCTCAAAATAAACTGCTTCCAGGAGATATTCAGAATATGTCTTATAAAAAAGAGGGGTGTTTTAATTTAAAGGGAAAATTAAATATAAAGATTTGAAGTGTTCCCACTCCTATGAAGAAATTTTGTACTTTAATTTGTGGGTTGAAGGTGGAATAGCATGAATGAACAGCTAAAGCAATGTCCAAACATCTCTCAGTTCAAAATGATGGACAAAGAAATGGTTTTCACAAGGCACAGGGATGAGGAAAGGTCTTAACAACCACAGGTGTTCACAAGGATTTATAGATAGATAGTGAATATGTATCGGTTTGTGTATACATCTGTATATGTGTGTTAGATATATGAACATATACATGTATATATACGGTATATGTATGTATGTGGTATATGTATTGTAAGTATGTGTAACTATGTGTGTATATGTATACACACATAAACACACACACACACATATATAGTCTGCAGATGGAATTTGTTGTCTTTCCTTTTTTTGTTGTGAATATGTTATCTAATTTCTGTTTTGTGGTACCTCACATGTTTGAAATAAAGACATCAAATAATCAATCAATCAACAAGAAATAACATATACAGTAGTCACAAAAATGTAAAAGAATACAGGGCAGTGCAGTTCATTTGTATGCAGCTATTGCAAAAGCAACGTGCATTCATTTTGGTAATTACACCACCATCACTTCCACTGGGAGCCTGTGAGTCCAAGCAGATCACTGGCACCTGCTTTGATCTTCTGCAGCACTGCCTCTTATCCTCGCTCTGTGCAAGAACTTCCCAGATACTGAAGCAGCAGAACACTGTTGTCTGTTTTTGCCTTGTTAACAAGAAAAAATAACAATCAACACCAATCTTCACTGTCTAGTTATGCTGACAGTTACAGGTAACAGTAACTTTCCACATGATTACACATTTGAGGGTGAAATTTAGAATACAGATTAAGCTACCAAACAGCAAATAAGGAAATTGCAATTAGCTCAATCTTAATGTCTGCTTTGGTAACAGAAAAAACATTGCAGTAGTAACGTGAGTCCAGAAACAACACACATATACAGTCAAGTACTGGCAGTTACATATTAGACATACTACAAGTACATTTGCTCATAATTTACTTTACTGAAGTAAGGTATAGAGTGGCAGTGGGCACACATGCAGATACAGTGGCTCCTCACAATTACAATTAAGTTGTAAGTTAAGCACTTGACAGGTGGATTACATTCCAACAGAGCTCAGGACTCCAGTTTCAGGAGGGGAAACTTAGTTTTAAGAATGCACAGAATAATTTTCTGGGTGTATAAGTTTATGTGTATATGTACAGTCTATAAATAACAATATTCATTTCTTTTTTGTTATTTTTATCACATTGTAGTGTATGAAGAACTACAAATTCTCAGCTCATAGTACACCACTGGGTTGCTTGAACATGAATACATGACCTTGTACTTTAACCCTAACCCTTGTACTTTGTACTTTACTTGTACTTACTTTTACCTGGCGATTTTCACTGTGTGTGTATGGCCACTTGCACTTAGGAAAATAAATCTGAATACTTCTGGTTGTATTTCTGTACTGTGTTCAGCTATTACTTACAGCACTTTTGCTATATCTGATATTCTTTTGTATCATAATCTGTACCATGTTGATGTTAGATCCACCTGCAGACATAAATAATGCCTGATGGCTATATAAATGAATCACTTAAACTCTAATATGACAAACAAACAAATCTTACCCCACAGGCTTGTTTTGATGAAGACGAAGAGCTTCGAGCTCTTGAGCTAAAAGACAGTGAGGAAGCTCCATATCAGCAGTGTCAGACAAGTTGGAACAATAGGGAATAAGGATAAAAGTGCTTTAAAAAGCAAATTTGTCAACTACACCTCACATAATATATTTTTTTTGTGTGTGTGAAGTCAAAATTAAAGTGATGTTGGTAGGTGAGCCTATGACAGTGTCACAGAGTTGCATGTTAACTTATCTAAATATTTCTAAATTTTGGTCAGCTTAAAATGATAACCCCAATGCTTTAGTTGTTTTTTTGTCATGATTGGTAAACAATCACTTTTTTGGCCAGAGGTCTTACAAAAAGAGCTTTTATGACAGTACACCAACATAAATCAATTATTTTTTTTTCCCTCTTTATACTTTCTCAATGCCACTAAATACAGCCAAATATGAAGACACAGTTACCTGCTATTGTCTTCCACCTACCTACATTACTTGATTTTCAAAATTGATTTTTTGGCATGTTCATGCCCTAAATTTAATAAAAAACAATTAAAGGGAGGGACAGGAGGACATAATTAAATAAAATGAATTATGAAATGGTGTCATATGGTGTCCCCCCCCACTATCTCTCTTGCTTAATACAGTCCTCTCTAGAACTCCTTTTCTGTTAGAACTAACTGTGTCATTATGATTCTAGTGAGCTCACCACATAGATCAATGGACTGATATTGGGTGTCAAGGGCCTAAAATTGACACCTTTTTTTAGCTGGATGCCTGGCATGCTGGTCTGTTTTATAACAGATTTATTTTATTCATTGCAAATCTTGACATGAAAGACACAACAGTATTATTTCATTATAAAGTATTGAAACAAAATATTGTCACTGAAAGGCCTGTAATCACAGCTACTGTTTATGATTAAATGTGAAAATCATACTCATGATCACAATTTAGCACATCTTTTGATTTTAATATATGCATAGAAGGTATTTTCACTCCTCTCCTTGACTGTAATAGTTCTTTATTTCCTTCTAAGAAAGCATTTCATCAATAGTGATGTCCAAGAGATGGCCAACTTCATCCTGAACAAATGTTTCCATGCTTTGGGGAACTTATAGAAAATTCCTTATTCTCACAGGCTACACTCTTCAAAATCCTTGTGAACGTATTAGCTCACATAAATACACTGTCAGTTCATCTTTCTCAGCAACGTGCAGGTAGCAGCCTTGATAAGTATTTTCATGCTGTATTTACATAGGATTTCAATGCAGGTAGAGCTGTCACATCTGTTCAGTTAAATTTATTTATCTGGCTTTCGTTATCACTTCGCTTGCTTTAAAAAAGCCTTCATATTCTTCAGCTATTATCAAGGGAAGCACAAAATAATATTTTTTATTTGTGTGAGTGTGTGTTCAGGTATCTGTACTATACAGAAATAGCTATGGAAAGAGTCTGTTTCACCTTGGAATATTTTGGCAAATTCATCTTCAGCTCTTGAAGGGTTGATGAAATGTAATATTGCATTGCCTCCTTTATGAAAATGGATGATGATTATATTCAGTTTTGTAATTTGTACTGTTTTTATGTTTCATATTACACTTCTCATCTCTCAATCCTTAAGTTCAGCACGGCTTTATTGTGGCTTATCTTTTGCACAAGGGGCTCGATCCCAGCTAACTTTCCCTTGGATAGTTCACTGGTTCATCACAGGGCTAACACATAGGGACAAACAACAGTAACACTAATATTCAACTCTAACCCTGTCAACTACACTTCACATAATAAAGTGTAGTTGACTGGGTTTACCCTCAGCCTTCTTGCTGTGAAACAGCAGCGCTAACCAGTGCACCATCATGATCCCTCACAATGAAATCTTTTACTGGAAATCAAATGAAACCTCTCAGACTTGTACACTGATCTTTAGTATTTTTGTCACTATTATTATTACTTATGCATCAATCACACAACTTCTTTCATAGAGTAGGAGTTATTCAACTTTAAGATGTGGCCTCAAGTAACCCTGCTGCTAGCTGTTCTGAGTTGCCTCTACCATTCCTCTCAACTGATGGTCCTTATATTAATCTATTACCGTGCATCAACAATGAGAAACATTTTGTAGCTCATAGGACCCGATTTAAGGTAATAGACCTTCAGTTTTGACCAGATACCCTTGGTAGAATTGGGTGCATGGCAGTTTTAATGTGGATATGCAAGAGGAAATACAAGAATGACTAAGTGAGGTCCCAGAGTGCAGAGTGATGTTTATTTCTTTGTGTTTTTCGCTCCCTGAAACAGAAACTGCCACAGACCAATGGAATGAATGAGCACACTCTCTGAACAATTGGTTACATTAATGGATCAATTTAGTTTAGAGGAAAGTGAAAAGCAAGCCGCTGATGCAGTTTTACTGTAAAAGTGCTGACAATTTCCGAGAAGATCACATTATTACAGGAATAAGCCACTGTGTAACTCAGGAAAGGATTTTTAATGGCTTTGGTTTAAGCTGTTTGGCTGTGTGGTAGTTATGAGTCAGAGTGATATTAATACAATATACAAGTGCCTCATCTAGCTCTTGTTTTGTGTCACAACTTAATGCTTGCTTTAAGTGTCAGTGACTGTTTATTACAACCATCTTCTTCCTTGTGTGATCTTCTGAACTCAAGCTGTTTTTATTCAAGCTAACTTCTTTAAAGGGCATTATTTCTCATGCATTCCTGTATGCAAAGTAAGTAATCTAATGTCAGGCAGAGAAAATAGTCTCCACTGAGGTAAAGTTGGCAGGAACAGGAAATAAGCCCAGTCTTTACTGAGGAACCTCTTGTGATTTGCCTGTGCATTGTGATTTTAGTCCCATGTGTGTTTCATTTGGCAGGTTTTAAGAGCAAATGAAATCAGTCTTTTACTTATATATTCAGATTTAAGCTTCATCTGTCTCTGAGAATGCTTAGATGAGTTGCTAAAATTTGCATATAATGCTCCAATGCTCACATTAATTATTTCTAGAGTCTCCATTGTCTCAATTGAAAAAGGAAGAAAATCAAGTAATTACGGGAAACATCAAATGGCATTGTGATTTTTGTCGCTAAATGAAGAACATGTCCAGTAAAATTTGTTATTTAATAAAATAATTACATAACAAATAACAGATATTGTAAATCTGCATGAAATTACAGTTCTCTAATTTACTTGAACATATTTGTCCATTAAAAAGTTACATAATCCAGGCTTTATACACTTTGTTCTGCAAAAACAACACAACCAATATGATTTCTAAACCATAAATACAATTGCCAGATGGGTAAGGAGTGTTTGCTGATAGAAAAGTTCTGTGAAGAAGTTTCACACTCCTGCTGGAGTCATAATTATGCGATTAAGTCCTGTTACCTCCTAATACATGACTTCCTTGTGTGAAAAGGTTTAAAAAAATGTGTGAAACCAATGAAAAAGTGTTAACACATTTCCAAGAAAAGACTGGTGCTGTGCTAAGTAGGTGATGATGAAGACCACGTGGATCCCGGTTTCATTAAATGTGTCTCAGCAATTGAGACAAAATATATAAACACAGAAGACCTATGCAATTACAAACCACAGAGGGACAAATATTGTTTGTTTTTATGATGCTGATAAAATAGCAATTTTTATTTTCCCCCAAGCTCTTTCTTTTTTCTCTTATTATATTTCTATTTCTACCATCTCAGGCACAATGCCACAAAATAAAAACAGCTGTACTTTTGACACTGTATCTAAAATACATGTTAAGTTTAGTATAGAAGCCACACTCTTTTGGGACTTGTGCAAAGCAATGACACAATATGTTGACAAACATGCATTGCACTTTGCACTTCCAAAGATGCTTCTGGGAGAACAGGAAAATTTAATTGTTTTCAGTTTGTTATTTTGGCAAGCCTAAGCAGTTTGTTGGGTTCACTTTCTGCAAAGACAAGATTTGCATCACAGGTTCAAAACTTGCACAGGCCCTTATGATAACAAATTTTTCCAAAGTGTTATTAATTAAGGTACAATGCTGTGTTGTTGAAGATGTGATTTTTTATTAATGGACTGAACAAATATTATCAAGGTAGAATGAAAAACTTGGAGAAAGGTTACATTTTTTTCTTTTTGGGGAAGATAGTCCAATCTAAATAAAGATTATTGATACAGGTTAACATACTAGCAAGTACTGGTTCCAAACCTTGTAGCCTCCCCCAGAATAGAGGTGTTAATAGTTATTTGAATGATTACTGAATGATTAAATGAGTAAATTAAGTTCAGTCATTTCAGCTTTTTATGCCTTGCCACTTAAGTCATTTTGTCAAAGGGGTTATATGAATAATGTGTAGATAGTAAACGCCTAATTTGATCTAATTTAAAAAATAATAATAACATTAATAAAATCTTGCTTTAAAATTGTGGTAGGCACACATGCATCAGTCATGTGTCAGCTGATTCACAGCCACAAACAGGGTGGGAATAAAGGAATGTCATTTTGTTTGCCAGCCCACCAACATGCCAAACACTCAATTATCATATTGTCTATGCAAAGCTTATTGATCTCCTTCTACATGCATGCATGTTTTTTTGTATTCATGGTTTGGTGGGAGTGATGGCTGCTAAGTAACAAGCTCTTGGTTTGTTTGCCTTTGGCCCTTGTGAGGCTGTGAATCAGCTCTTTGTGTTTGAACAACAAAGCAGACCCAACTGTAGGAAGTCCATTTATTCATGTAATGCACAAATAATACTCAAAAGAATGAACATGTCATCCAAAGGTCCAAATGCCGCACAGTACTAGTTATGACCATGTAGTCATACTTCAGACATATTAAAGGAAAAGAAATCGGAAAGGACAAAAGTTGATGTTTTCTATCTTTATGTAATGTGCTGAAGGATTGTTGATTGCTAATTTTAATATCATCACAGTATTGATTACATATTACTTTGTCTCCATTATCTAGTCCTAAGAGAATAATTCAGTTAGTGCAGGTGGGTCATATACAACGGGCTTTAAAACAGAGGCTTCAGCAGATTTGGCACGCATGAACACTGACAGATTTAGTATTTTATGTTCTATTTATATGCATATTTTATGGGATGGCTATTATATGCATTTAACATGGAATTGTTGTAATTATTTAATTTGAGCATTTATCCATGCTAATACATACACTAGCCTATTCTTAAGGGAGGATTATCATGGCCAACTCTCTCTAGAGAAACTAGTCTCTTTACCATCTGCCATGCCTTGTTCATTTTGAAAATAATTACTTACAAAAGAAGTAAATCACAATTTGACTCAAGCACCAAATCTTTTTTGATATTTTTTACTCAGATGTTGCATGAAGTATGGTGAATACGATCAATCTTAATAGTTATAAGAATGAAGTAATTTTAATAAACTCAGATTCAATGATATAAAACCTTGAATCTGGAATCATAGGGGCCGGCACTGGAGTTTCAAATCCCATTACTCATAATAACAAGTATTTCACTCCTAAACATAATGGCAGGCATGGGGGGAGGACTTGGCAGCACAGGATGACATTAAACTAATACAAAATAATTACAGTGAAGGAGATGATGAAGAAGTTCTCTGTTGTCATTTACAGTTACAGCAGTTGTGTCCTTGAGCAAAGCATCAGAATACCAACAGTGGAACACTGGAAGTGTGTTCATGGCAGCTCCTAGTGACTGTGTCCACTTTACGAAACTAGGAAACAGAAGTCATTATCACCACCCCCAGTATGATTGTTTTTATTGTATTTTTTAATGCTTTTTAAGAGTGGCAGAGAGAAAATTTAAGCTCTAAATTAGCACTATGTAGGAATTTGCTATAATGCTGCATAATGTAGCTGCAGCTACGGTACGCATCAGGAAGCCTCAATGCTTTAACCTCTGTGAATCACAGAATTGTGGCAGAGCAGTCGTAGGACATCAGAGGGAAAACTAGAGGGCATTTTTCTCCATAAAATATGACCCAGTTTCACCAAGATTGCTTTTTTATGAGACACTGTAACGTGCATTGTTAAGTTTTGGTTCCAAAACTACGGCTCACGGCTCAAAGTTACATAGTGCGGTAACAAGCAAAGGAGGGCTGAGTGACGGGGGCAGAGATCCCGGTCTATCTGTTACATTGCACCCTAACATTAAAATGATTTTGAAACTCCTATTTGGGGTGGAAAAATTACATATTGTTGCTTTAAAGTCTCTTGAAAATCTAATAAATTATCTTCCTATCACACATATTGTAGTAGTTTCACATGCTACATTTACTGATTTTTATTTTTTCATAATCAAATAAACCTGCATTTTTAAAGTGTGCAACTCTACATCTGACAGTGAAGCTGAGTTTTGTTTTGTCAGTAACACATGGCCTATAACATGATCAATCTAAACATGTGTACTGTGCTGTCATAAGTGTGGGTTGCTTTTGTGTAGTGTTACCTGTGTGCAAATAATGTTTGAATATGATTTCATGCCACAAAGATCATTGATATGTTGACAGTGATCAGACTCCGAGTTGGTACTAGTGTTGACTTAATCTAAATGCAGTGTTGACTACCAGACTGTGAACATGTTATCAGACAATAAATGACATTGCTAGTACAACCAGTAAATTAATACTTTACTGCCCTTCTCAATAACACAACTTTGTCAGCCACAAAAACACAAAAAGAACAGACACAAAATTGCACTAACACTTATTTCACCTTGTGAATGATTAGTTGTGAAGACATCAAATTTATCAAGAACTAATGAGAGTTTTTTAAAAACATTTAATGCAGGTCAGTAATAGACTCTTTTCCAAGAGATGATAATAGTCTCAGGAGAGGAAAAGATCAGCTGTTCTGTATAAACAGTACCAGAGTAGTTAAAAAAGTGAAAAACTATGTCAGCTGTCTGGTTAAACTCTGTCCAACTCTTGGACTGCTGGACTCCCTTTTTGACCCTAAGGGTCAGTACTTGAGTCTATAACTTGATTCTCTCGTGCTGATTATAGTTAATTTTGTTCCACATTGCACATTTCCTATGTTTATTAGACAGCTTAATGGAAACTTAGATTTCTCCTCCATTTTTATTAAAAATCTTGGCAGTGGAAGGCAATGATAAATCACAAGCCATCCATTAACTTTATTTTATTAAGATATCCAATCAACAGGGCACAAGGGCGCACGCATGCAGCCCGAGTGATACAAATGAAAATTATCGGTAGACTGCACCAGTCCAGACTGAAACTGGTACTAGACAAATCTTAGCAATTGCATTCTGTCGGGGTAGAGAACTGCTCTTAAATGCAAGATTAATTTGGGTGTGCATCTTCACGGCTCCAATCACTCGGAATGGAAACATGGTGAAATTACAAGAAGAGAAAAGGTACATAAACCACACCTAGTCAACGCAAATCAGTGACATTACATTAAATGGGGAGATAGGGTAAACAGCATATTGAAACACTTTTTATGGCATCCCACATGATTTTTCCGTCCAGGCTTCTACTTGTAAATAAAGATTCACGAGCATTACAGTAAAGCTTCTACCCAAGCAATGTCGGCAGCTGTCCTATATTGTTTACCATGATTTATAATTCTTATCTTGAGCCACAGATACAAGTCACTGTGATCAATCAAGTCATTATGTTTAGAAATTGAACTAAATTCCCAGTTTGCTTGGTATGGAGAGTAAACTCAGATTGGTATCTTATCTATAGGGTTTGATAGCAGTGCAGTCTGTTTTAAAGGTCTGCTGTTGTACTTATTCCAACACTTCATACTAGATATACCAAACAATTGACCTGTAATCTAAATCATAACAGTAGAATATTATTCTTTTTGTAACATTTTACTCCACTCCCTGAGCATTATATCATGGGAAAAAGGCTGCCTTGTAAATATGATCTGTTAAGCCTTATAAAAGGTTCTCTTGTTTGGCAATGCAGTTGTTGCATCACATTTCAATAATCACATGTAAACGCTGAGTTTATAAAGCTAGAAATGACAGCACGTTAATATTTCAGATATTCGTGTATATTTACAGCACATTCCCCCTAACAGTCATTCAATCATTGTTTTTTTTAGGATTCGACAAATTTTGGCTAATTAATATTTAATGAGATTTTTCATGACTGACACCAAAATTGTCATGATGAAGATTTTTATGTGAATGTTCTGCAAGAGCCTTTATTTTGCACTGAAAAAGCTCACCCCTTTTAGGAGGCTGCACCGTCTGGTTACTCTCCTCCACAATGGTTCTACATCAGCATCTCTCAATAGCCTCATTCAGGTTGAGGCTTGCTCTTATCAGAGTAGAGCTTGAAGTGCTCCCCATGTGCTACAGCGAAAGTGTGGATAAGATGACTTGTTGCAATTGATGATACAATTACACCTGGCCCCTTAGGAAGCTACCCTGATGAAGCACCGACATTTTGTAGAATAACTGTATCAGGGTTTATAATGAAGTCCGGGAATATGTAATTAGCATGTGTCATTAGATGTGATATCAACATATTGTTTTATCAACTGCACCTTAATTAATATTTCATAAGCTTGGTGCTCGTATTGGGGAAAGACAACACAGTAGATTTTTTTTCAGGAGGGCTATTTTATCATCATATTGTTTTATCAACTACAGCTTAATTAATATTTCACAGGCTTGGTGCCCATACAGGAGAAAAACAACACAGTAGATTCTAGGATTAGGCCTTTAAGGGGGTTTAGTCCCCAAAGAGAACTTGACATATATATTGTGCTTTGTTGACACCTTAAATTATACAATATAGCAATCAAAACATCATACTTTGCTATGTATAATACTTTACAATACTTTACAATACAACAATACTTTACTGAGTCACCGGCATTTAGTAAATTTTTTTAATAGCATAAAACATTTTGGAAAAAAAATTTTAGGGTAAAAAATAGAGTACGCTGTTTGCAAAAGCTGCCTTTAAAACAGCATAGTAAGTTGTGTGGTCCATTGTTATGTGAAGTAATAATGATTAAAAATGATCACAGATTTTTAATAATACATCTCATTAGAGATAACCCACAGTTAATGAAACTTTAAAGAAAAATCATCAGCTTTAATGACCAAAATTATCTAAAGTATAATGAAGAAACATAATGCAAATGGCAAGAAAACTCAACTGAAACCAAAGACAAAACTTAAAAAAGCTGTGTGGCCTCAATATGAGAAAGTGCACAAGTCACACTTTCTGAACACTCTGACAGTAAGGCCTGTATGGCATGAAATAGAGAAGGGAGATGTAATTTTCAAAGTTTTTTACTGCATAAAAACATCGCTATCGTGCCTCAACCCCAAAAGTGGAGAAACGATTTACAGTCTGTCGCCTCTATCCATCAAGACTGGGTCTTGATCCAGCTTAAGCCAGGGTCTGTTTGGACTTAGAAGATGCTCTCTACAAGAGAAGTTCATGCAACTTGATAGAGCGCAAACTGATTTGCCAGTGTACACAAGTCTGTCAGTCTGTAAATGTAATTAAAATTTTTGAATGTGTTCAGATATTCTTTCCAAAAAATTGAGACCTGTTAAGAAAAGCATTTGCTCTTAAAAATCAACTATCAATATGGCTTTCCATTGCCAGGTTTAGGGTTGAAGCAGGGCACTAAAATTTTACTCACGGCTGCAGCTGCTAACTGGTGTCTGAATAATAGCTTTCTGTAAAGAGAACATATCAGAATCCAGTACGTTGCACACATTTGGCATATCCTGACACCAACACCAGCCTTTCTTTTGTGCCCAAGATAGTTTTTGGCAACAAAAACTTTCTCTGACCTGAGGTCAGTATGGTAATTCAGTTCAGTTCCAAC
>JAUZTA010000007.1:1451041-1463578 GCA_034780835.1 Ctenochaetus striatus | reverse complement strand
TATCTAGTCATCCAATTCCATAAGAGTGAATGACAATAAGATAGCCAGTCTATCTCGTCACTTGTCAGTCAGTTAATTGAAAAATAATTTATGTTCTTACAACAACCAGGGTTGAATTTCCGTTCAGCAGAGTTTGTACTTTATCTTTGTAATTTATTTTAGCAAATTTAAATTCCCACTTAAGTGGGTTTCTGTAGCTCCCTGCTGTCAGTTATGTCCCCCTGATTAAAACTGATGTTTCTCTAATAAACAATGTTCCTAAGGGATTAAGGCAGTCATGTTAAAAAAATTATACATGAAAATATGTTATTTTCCTCTGTATTTTTAAATCCTTACAAAAGTTTATATAATTCTGTGACAGTTTCAATTATTTCATCTAAATCAGAGCAATAAACTATGATCAAATCCCAGTATTTTGCAAATAACAGTTTAGAAAATTCTATACACAGTATAAATCCACAAATCAAACCCTAAACTGAACAATACTTCCCCATTTTTTATTGGCATAGAAGCTACTCTCAATCCAGTGTTTGTCCAGTCACTGTAAGATCTCTTATGTAGCATCAGTTCTCCAAAGCCATTTAATTTCAGATCAGATTACAGGTCCCTTTGCTTGAGTTTCGTCTCCATCACAGCATTAAGACAAGCATTTTTGCTTTTCAATAGGAACTTGATTTTTATCTTTTGTTCAACAACCATAATATGAAGAGATTGTAAGGGGGCAAGGATGACTTAGTCAAAGGGGGAGTCCTTCAGTGGCTTTTGTGTTTTAAGCCTCAAGTGCATTTGCTCCTTTTCCTCACCCCTAGTGGCCCAAATGCCCAGCTCTCCCTTTCCAAGAACCATGCGGAGCAAACTGACAGAGAAAACTGACTTAACATGCATAACTCCTGTACCTGAAACAGGAAGAGAAACTCCTGTCTGTACTAAAATGACTCAAAAAGTGACAGTAGAGTGTCAGGGTGAGAGAGAGGACTGTCAGCCTGTGGTTAGTCATTGTTACCTCAGTCAATTACATAAAACCAAGACAGCAACACAAAACATTGTTAAAAAATGTAAGTGAAGAAGTTGAATATGAATGTGGATGACTTCGAGGAAATAAGTCAGAATGATAAATGAGACTGAGGGCTGCAAAAGCAACTTTTTCCTCTCTGCTTTTGTGCACTGCCATGTCTGTTGCTGCCTGTTGGCACTGAGCCAGCGCAACTGAGCTACTTACACACAGACATGGGACGACAGTTGAGAGCAAGGAAGGGAAGCGAAGGAAATGAAACAGACTTTAGAATGTTCCTTACAGGAGTCAACAATGACAATGTTCATTATCCATATCTGCCATACAGGGGAGGGCAACGGAGTTAACGAAAACCTGTCAAACAAACAGAAGACAAACTTATCATCTTAGCCTTTGACCACTCTGTCAGCAGTATGGTTTTGCCCCCTCTTAATCCTCACCTGTTTTTTACCGCTACATAGAGCCCCTGCAGCTTGTTAAGTTCTGGAAGTAAGCATATCCGAAAGGCTGAAGAAACTGTTTACTTTCAGAACTGTACAAACTTAAGGAGCTCCATATGGTAGTTTTTATATTGATGTACGTATTTATATCAGGGATGTGTATGTTTTTACATGCAACATATAAACAACAATAAAACCATGAAATACAACAATAAAATATGTATTAATTTCCATGATTCTGATACAATTCAAGGACAATATTTGGCCCTTGTAGAGCAATACCATATGACTCAATGACTTGAAAATGAAACAGTAACTTTTTGTGCCGAAATTCAATCCAAGTGACTGTTAAATAAATGCCTGGATACTGGTCAGTGCAGGAGAGGATTTCCAATGTTTTCTTTTCTAAGGGAATAAGGGATAAATTAAATATTGATATTGATGAGTAAACTCAAGATTATTGGCAAATACATTTTATCTGAAAATAATTAAATGTGCTTCAGGACCTGCTGATTCAGTTAGGAAAAAAGACAGTACAATATTTCACAAAATAAAATGCAACCAGCTTCTCTCCAGGTTGAACATTCTTTTTAGTACTCTTCTTATATTGAAAATGAGAACAGGAGTAGCAGGTCAGCCTGCTGCTTATTCAACTTCAGTCCAAAGAAATGTTGGTTAGACTTAGCACTCACAAACCTACCAATGGATACACACAAACACACACACATATAAACACACACAGCACACTTACACACACACACACATCTGTATCACCAGAAAATCTCAGGTTTTACAATTGTATTTAATCGAAGCCAACAACACTGTACACTTTTTTATTTTAATTACTCCCTAAGCACTAATTAAATAGATTATTCAAACAACTTTAATTTACAGGTTTCATTCTGCACTTACTTAAAACCACCACCTTGATTCTGCTTAACAGCTGAGATACTTAAGCTTCTGTTTAGACAAAAGTAAGGACTTGGTTTATGTTTTCTGCATAGAGCTGCTGATCTGCTGCCTTTGAATTAATGGTTCTCCCCCTCATAATGTCCCTATTTGTGACTTAGTCCTAATTTTGTGGCACTGTAGAAGAAATCAGGTTTCAAAGTCCTCCAGCAAGCAAAAACATGCAGACTACAAGTGGCCAGTGAAGCCATTCTGGATGGAGGCACTGCCACATCACTTTTCATGCGGTTCACATCCTCAGACATGAATCATAGTTGGACTGCTACATCAATTTCAGAATGAGTCAGAAAGTTCTGTTTGGGTCCAGTGAGGTCAGAGACAACATTAGGTTTTTTACTTTTATCCTAAACTACAAAATAGCATGCCATATGAAACACATATGTCTCTGTGTGTGTGTGCATAGATGTGTATATATATATATATATATGTATATATATATATATATATAGGCAACATTGCAACCATGGCCTAACCTTTGCAATAATTAGCTTTTTAATCAGCTCCCTGATATGCCTTACCTGTCAGGTGGATGGATTATCTTGTGAAAGAAGAGATGCTCACTAACAAGGACTTAAACAAATTTGTGGAGGTAGAAAAACCTTATGTTTGGACAGAGGTCTTAGATCCTTTTACTTTATTTTGCAATTTTATTTTTATTTTCAGAGGTATTGCATACAATCAAAACAATTCCAATGTTTACAAGTAATCCAAGAAGATAAACACAATGCAGGCTTGGCAGTGTGGGTATAATTTTTAACCATCATAACCTCAATACCCCTCTTATCTGTCTTTTCCCCCTTATTTTCAACATTTTCACATGTATATTAAAAAAAAATAGAGAGTATAAAGTATAAACATAATTTTAATGTATACATATGTATAAAAAGTTTATATGAAAATATTCCCAGAGAATATATATGTAAATAAAATAAATAAATAACAAAGTGTAAATGTGATTAGGCTATTATGTGTTTCTTTACAAATCCATACTATGGATTCACTTATATTTTACACACTTGTTTTTCATACTTCCATACATACCTGCATAAATATTTGTATTGATAATCAAGGGTGGGGGTAAGTCTTAGATTCTTTTTATTGTGAAAACTGGAGCAAAATCAAGAGTGCTGCTCTTTTATTTTTTTGTTGATACCAGCCTAGGCATCTCCTGCTCTGTAGTTAGAATATCTAAGTTGATCTCCTTAACTATCCCGGTGCTCCCCAGGTTTGCACTGCAGTGTTTCTCTAGTTTCTTGTCACTGTCATTGGTCAGAAGTCAGAAGGTTGGTGGTCGGTCCCATGGTGTTCTTGGGCAAGATACTGAACCCCAAATTGCTCTCAATGGCTGTTCTGTGTGTGTGTGAATGTGTGCATATGAGTTCCTGGTGAGTAAGGTAGCATTTTGTAGAGGAACCACCTGTCCACAAGCAGTGGTTATTCAGAGCTGTTGGCTATGTCAAAGCAATTTCCAAAACATACAACTCTAAACACTAATATGGTTCCTCTGACTGGCATCAGCCAGCTCCTCATTCAAAGTAGATGATTAAAAATTCACTGGTCTGATTGAACTGCAGTGCTTTTTTATTTTTGTTTTGTTTTGTTTTATGCTATTATATTTTATTCTAGGTATTAGTAACTCATGCATTCGGATTCAAGCTCTTTTAACCTATGCTTTATCCTCCACTTTTTTTTCCTTCACCTGAGTCTGAATGCATTTGAAGCGTACTGTAGCCTAAAAGGACAGAAGCTTGTTTTGAAGTTAAGCTTTCTGAAGTGCAGTTTGACAACAGCAGCTCTTCTGTTCTCTTCAATGACTCAGCCAGAGCCAATTTTAGAACCACATTTCCCAGGTGACATATCAGACACTTACAGCCAAAGTGATGAAAGTTTGTTTCTCAGCCAAACCATAATTAAAATAAATTTCTTTTGATATTGGTATCGAACTCTGGTGTCTGGTCAAGTCTGAAGGACTCTTGAATCCCATTATTTTCAAAATAATATTATCAACTGCATGTAAGGTGTAGTTAATAATTAGCACCCAATCTGAATTCCAACATTTTCACTTTAGCCTCTTTATAAAAGCACATTTGTGCATAAAAATGTTAAAAAAAACAGCCTGAGAGATAATCAAATAATC
This sequence comes from Ctenochaetus striatus, assembly GCA_034780835.1. Lineage (NCBI taxonomy): Eukaryota > Metazoa > Chordata > Actinopteri > Acanthuriformes > Acanthuridae > Ctenochaetus > Ctenochaetus striatus. Next base: position 1,459,020 of record JAUZTA010000007.1, on the reverse strand, counting down.
ATAAATGAGAAATGTTATGCTTCGTTATGTTCTCCTTTGAAAATTGTACCGTTTCATTTTTGGACAAATGCAGATTACATTCTATTTAAGGCAGCAGGTCATTTCATGAATATTTAGTTTCACTTGCTAAATTTGCTGTTATTATTGTTTCACAATCGCACAGGAAAGCTACTACTCATTTCTTAATGTCCAAGCTTGATTAAGGTGATTAAGCATAAATGGGATGTAATTAATATACGTGCTTAACTTACTGCTGTTAGCTGATAGTCAGTAATCAACTGCTGTCAAGTTACAACATGACAGACTGGAAAATAATGCTTCATAGTTAATTGTTCAAAAAAAAATCACTCTTTTGCTCGTAACAGGGAAAAAAGCAAATCAAAACAAAACAAAACAAAACAAAAAACAACAACACAGAAAACAAAGCAAAAACTGAAACAGCAACAACACCAAAATGTTTGTGTGCAGCATTTGAACGTGTTAGAATAAAACCAAAATAAGTGTTTTTTGTCATTCACCTATGTATTAAATATTAATTAATTCTGATTATACCATCTAAAACCTGAAGAGCCAATGGTCCAATCCTTTGCTATAGGGAACATTAAGGTCGGGGATATCACAGTTACCGAGCATTTTAAGCCTGAAGGGGGTCATTGTTGTACTGACTTTACAGTTTCAAATAAAACCTTGTTTTTATTTATTTTTTGAATCAAACTGGCACATTTGGTCAGAAGATCAAAGTTTTATTGCCTGTAATATTTTTCTGATCATTGCTGTCTTACATTTCTCTTATTGCTTAGACACTATAAGACATTAGTTGCAGACATGAGTAAGTACTTGCTGAGATGTTATTATGATTGTTGTTGTTGTTGTTGCTGTTGTTGTGGTAGCTCATAAGAATCATTACTTTTTTTCCCTTTCTTCATAGATTTGTGGAAGAAATGGCTGTCTTCTTAAATTTTATAGCACTTGACGTTAGTCAGGTACAAAAAAAGCTGACATTGGTAAGGGTTTGTGCTCGCTCAGTCACTGAGAAGAACTTCAGAGGCTCAAACAGAAAAGTCTCCTAAGCACAAATTGGACCGGCTCTCATGCCTACAAAAAAATAATTACAGTGTTCTTCAGAGCTAGGCCACAAAGTGCCTTGTAGGTAACGAAAATAATTTTTGCTAATTATTATGAGCAGGGATGAGTGTAATGAAGCTTACACTGAAGTTTTGGAAAGAGGTCTTTGTCTCATTAGATTGTCTCAGTTTTTTAAAGACTTCTTTCACATGTGGACACATCGCGTCTCTGCTGAATACCAGCCTTTTAAGTCTGGTAATTCTAATTATTGTTAGTCTGATGGCACCTCAATTTCAAGTAATGGAGACAAAAGTGGAATATGAAGAATGGCATAGAAAGAGTATCACGGTTTTAATTTCTTGGGAATTGATGACAGTTATGCATAGTGCAGCCTTGAGTGGGTCACATGTTTCTCAGGCAGTGACAGTGTGCTGGCTGCGCTGACAGGCTCTGCTGAAAGGCCAATAACATTGCAGGGTTGAGCTGTTCTCTCTGTTGTACAAATGTTGTAACCTTAACCACAGTGCAGATGATAAAGGCATAGTGTTGAGAAGGTCATCGGGGACTCAGCTGCATGGCCGGGTCTCTATTATCATACTTTATTAGAAGTGATACCTTCCGCTCTTTCAATTATATGGGGAAAAGATTAGGACTTTTTCATTAACCTCCTGTCTCTCTTACATAGAAAAGAAGCTTTGGAGCGGTCACACAAAATTACAAAAATTATCCCTGATAGCTGTCTTGTAAATTTTTTACTGCGAGCTGCAAATCCCTTTTTCAGCTGCTGCTTATTATACTGCTGGACAACCTCTGCCAATCTTAACACCCTGGCAATTCCTCTAGTATTCAGAAAACTGATCAGTCCAGATTTAGAGTCGACTCTGTACTGTGTTGTCTTTAATATTTTGGCCTGCAAAGTCTTATCTTTGATGCTAAAAAAACCATTTCTGTTCTGCTGTAAAGGTGCCATAAATGAAAAAACATACCCACACACTACAAATAATGTTGTTAATGGCTTTATGCTGCTCTTCCTTTTTCTTCCTTTCTCCTATTGTTTTCTAAAGCACAGCTATCACAATGGACCAAAGGCAAAATCTTTAGTTTACTTACAGTCAATAAGTGTTGAATGAAGTACTACTTAAGGTCACCAAAGCTAAAAAGCCTCTTAACAGTGTTTTATCATATGAATACATTTTCAAGGTTTTCCTGAGCCCTTTCACAACACACGTCCTACCTAACATACTGTTAGTCACTGAGTAACAGTACTCTTACAACAGTATCCATCATCATCTTTTTTCATGGTAGTAATGTTAAATTATTGTCTCCCCCTTATCACCAGTTCACTGGATGGCAAAATTTTGATAAGGGTCCACACACACCCTGATTGCCCATGGACAGTGGACTGTGCATGAAAACTGCACTGGGAATGAAAACAGCTTCACAATGATAGATTTTTTTATTGCTGTTATCATAAATTGCAGAGTTCTTTGGTCAGACATTTTTTTTCAAAAGCCTTCAACTCAGTGTGAAGTAGACTACAATCAAAAGTATATATATATATATATATATATATATATATATAAAGAGAATTAATAAGCCTTAAAATAAATTTGAGCACAGCACAAAAAGTCCAAATAGCCTCAGAAAACAAGGCTATCAAACTACTGTTGAGTATTATCTCCATTTTCACAGAAACCTCAAGTCAGACAGAATTATGTGGAACGGGACAAATGCAGCATTTTTAAAATGTCAAGCGACAGAAAATGAAAAATGTTATAGAGAAACAAATTAGCCTTGTTGCACATGATAAAACACAGCTATGATAAGAATGATAAGAACAACAAACTTTCTTGCTTACACTTTGCAAAGAAAAGTAATGTTTCAATTAACATCTGCAGTTTTACAGTTTAGGTTTTCTATTATATTTGTCCAGCTCTTAGCCTTGGTGTTCTGTCCCACATTGGTAATACTCGTGTAAATTAATTTCCTTGTGCTGATGAACTGATTATGGCAAAAACATTATTTTGGAAGTTGTTACATGAGGAAGAAAAACAATTGCAAAACAGCAAAGACTTAATAATAGATGTCTTTTAAATTGTGGCTATGCAAGACTGTGAACATGAGGCAGCTTTGACACACCGTTTCCAGTAATTCAATAATTTAAGCTAAACATATTTGATAGGACAACATTAATGGAACAAGCCCAGTTTCAATAATACAGTAAACAGTTACCAATGTAGGCTACATCTTTGTCCCTTAAGACCTCCCTTAAAGTAAGTCCCATTAGATTACTGTGGGAGAGACATCACAAACTTTGTGAAACAGTGTCTACAAAAACTTCCTATTTGGTAATTTGTGACAATTACAAATAACAAACAATTATTTTCTTTCTTTTTCACGTGTCTGTCGTCTGAGCTTTTTAACTACTTCTGCTAGGCTGAGGGTTAAAAGGCAACGGGGCATGACATTTGTTTTTTTAAAGAGAAAGATTTCTATAAGAGCAAGAAAGTGAGATGAAATCAAAACTGGTCACTTGAAACTCATGGGCACATACATTGTAATGCCCGATGCAATCGCACACTTAAGATGGATGGATACTAAATGTGTCCTCTTCAAGGCCTACTGTTTTAATAGTGACAGAAATGAAAACCTACACTACTGCAAATAAATCAGTCAACAATTCAGTTTGCCATGCTATTTTAAGTTTGATCATTCCTTTTTTGTGACATTGTTGCCATCTATTGGACAGGACCAGAAGAGCCTAAAGGGTAGTACTGTTGTGAGACATAGGTGTGTCTTACAACACTTTCTTATCCCTTGTCCCCATTGCACACAAAGTACCCCTTAGTGCTTGTGTGCACACAAAGCCTTCCAACTAGAAAATCTTTCTTAACATGCGGCTAACACGGTTGGGCAATGGTCACAGTTTGGTTAGCTTTACGAATAGATCAACACGTGATGTTGTCAAAGGACATATGTTGGTTTGGTTTGGGCACAAATAGAAAATAATTGGTTTAACACTTCAAGTTTGACTTTTTTTCGTGTTTTGGTCTCAAACCCTAGTCTCCTGGGCAAGAGTTGTGTGTGTAACCCTAACCTCGAGCCCTCTCAAGACTGTTTGTTTTTTTTCTACTATATCTGATTAAAAACAAATGATGCAGCAAATTTATACTAAATAGTATTATAGAGTTACTTAAAGTCTCTGCATCTTTAACAGTATGTCTAAAATTGTAATTTAGAAAACCAGAGACAGCCTCTCCTGTGGAAAGTCCTATATGGCTACTTAACTTACTCTTTGCTGTAACTTGTGAATCTCAATGAATTATTGGTCTAGGTTGCTGCCCCCTGAACCCTAATTTTAAATAATTTACTTGTAATGAATGGAGGTGGGTTCAGCAGGAAGCTTGTGTTAATTTAAAATAGGTACTTTTTAATCTTCAGGAGTTTCATGTTTTTGTTTTTGTTTTTTAACTTTCTTTATAGATAACAAGCCAATAAGCCCAACATGCTCACCCAATTGACATGAAATTTTGAGGAGACATGCTACAGTGACCGGGCTGCTGCATAGTGTGGGCTACAAACAGAGATTTGCTGCCTTGCTCAATAACCTCAGCACTGCCTCAGAGGTGAACTGGCAACTTTCCAGTTCAAGATTGTGATGAATATTTATGTATAAGATTATACTGACATTTTTTTTAAGCCATGGCAGAAACATCTGAAGGGCTGTCTTCGTTTTGATAGTACAAATGATACAAAACGTCCTTGTAGTTAAGTTCATGCCTCTCATTCAAAGTTAAAGTTTAAATAAAAGCTTTAAGGCACCATCAGAGGCACTATTAAACATTAGCCGTGTACATAAAGTGCACAGAATTTTATTTTTTGTGAAATTGTACTGTTACTACATTACTGTAATACTAAATACTAACCTTTCTCATATAACACCTTTTAATAGTAAAAAAAAAAAAAACAGAATAATAATTTGCTTATTAAAAATGACATAATAGGTTATTGACAGAGCTTCCCTGTGTGCCTGTTGCATCTCTGTGGTTTGTACGTATTGTGCAGATTATAAAAATGTCTTTGGGAAGTGAAATAAAGATGCCATATCCAGAGTGTGATAAATGTAATGAAACATTTATTTGAAACAAGCAGTGACAGAATCAACATCTAGTTAACCTCTGGTTCAGTCTTCACACCCACGGCATGTGCCTTTATACCTTCTGCTTTGATATGGCTGTTGTTTGATGTAACCCCTTGACTCCTTTTTCTTTGCATTGTTGGTTCTTATCATTGCTCTTGTAAAATGGGCCGGCATGTGCTGCTGTTTTAATTTCAAGCTTATTAAAAACAGGAATGAAACTGAGAGGGAAGTATTAAAGGGTAGAATTAACATGTGGAGACAATCCTCTGTGAAATTACTGCAGACGAGGGCAGCTGAAGTTACCTTTGTGCATGCACTGTGTCAAGCACATTTGCTGTGTCTACCTGTTCCCCCAGAGCCTTAATTAACCCATCACTCACTTATGAACCTCCTTGTGATCATTGCAAAATTAGACAAGCCATCAATTCACATGAAAGTGTAAAAAATCATTTAATTTAGATTATTCTCAAAAGAGTTGTAGGGGCTATGTGAGCACTTAATCTACCATATGATATTTTTTTATTAAAGTGATTTGTATAATTTTGAAATTGAAAATAATTTATTTCCCTTGGAGCCCAAAGGCAGAAAACATCACACTACCATCTGTGCCTGCAAAAGCCCTTGGCAAACTGCTCTGACAAAAGCGATCATTTAGTTTATGGACTCTACTTTCAGGGCAGCAAATAGAGGAACACGAGGACGGATGTTTTGTTTGTATTTTTTTGTGTGAGTATTTTTTAATATTCTCTAGCATTTTTGATGCTTCTAAATATGTGATATTTAGAACTTCCAACCTCAACTGGAGATTACATGCTGGCGATGGCTAGCACTAACTTTTGAGATTTGTTGAGTAAGTAAGATACCACGCAGCTATAAGTCAGCCTAAAAAAAATGTGAAAAAAGAAATGTATACCTTATTACAGTTACTGAACACTTATAAATGGATTCATTAATTTTTTGTGCTTAACAAAATTTGTATCTTTGGTGTTATTAAATAATAGGTCCCTCCTTTTTATCAAACAAATACTTTTCTCATGTTCTGCACAAATTTCGCTATAAATGAAACTTGATAACCCTGATCTTTATGCACAGCTCAGACCCCAGTATCTGAAGCATCCAGGGGTTGGGCTGGACTAAAACTGGTGCAGAGGTGAAGCACCTCTTGAGTTCCATGAATGCCTGCTCTGCTTCTTGGGTCCAGGAGAAGGGTAACGCAGAGGAGGTGAGCTTGATCAGGGGTGCAGCTATGCGGCTGTAGTCTCTAATTAAGCATCTGTAGAAATGAGCAAAGCCCAGGAACCGTTGAAGCTGATTCACTGAAGTGGGTGTCGGCCACACTGCCACTGCATGAATCTTGTCAGGATCCATCTTCATCTGCCCGTCTTCAATGATGTACCCCAGGAAGCTCACAGAACTGACGTGAAATTCACATTTCTCAGCTTTGACATACAGCTTATTCTCCTGAAGATGCTGCAAAACCTGGCGGACATGTTGAATGTGCTCCTCCATGCTCCTCCATGCTGCGTGAGAAAATCAGGATGTCATCTAGGTAAACAAAGACAGAATTGGTTAAGCAGGTCTTGAAGCACATCATTAACCAGAGCCTGGAAGACAGCTGGGGCATTTGTCAGCCCGGAGGGCATGACCAGAACTCAAAATGTCCAAGGGACATGTTGAAGGCGGTTTTCCATTCAGCTCCCTCCTGTATCCGAACCAGATGGTAGGCATTTTTTAAGTCCAGATTAGCGAAGACTGCGAAGACTCGAAGGCTGAGCTAATCAGAGACAGAGGATACTTGTTCTTGACAGTGATGTTGTTCAGGCCACGATAACCATTACAAGGACGGAGTGTGCGATCTTTCTCAGACACAAAAAAGAAACCAACTCCAACAGTGGAGGAAGATGGGCGAAAAATACCTGCTGCAAGGGAGTCCTTGATGTACTTCTCCATGTATTCTCTCTCTGGAGGAGTTGCTCATAGTGACCAACTCGAGCACCTTGGGCAGCGAGGGCATGGCGGAAGGAATCAGTGTCAGCATGGGCAAAAACAGGGTCTTGGGGGGGAGGGATCTGTGTTTGCTGGGTCCATGTGGCCAAATCGTTCTGTTACAATCAACAAGGAGGACCCAAACGTAGAACACAGACTCAAAAAGAGAGTGGCAAAGGATAATGCAAGGATAATGAATGTGGTTGGAGGGGAAAAATCCCAGAGACGCAGGCAGAGGGGAGTGGGTAGATGGCAGGGAAGCAAAACAGGGTTGGAGGGATTTGACTGGCTGGAAGCGTGGCAGAGGGACAGGCAGACAGGCAGGCAGGTAGTGATCCTATGATATAGAAGAAACAAGGTAAGTATCCACAAAAAGCTTCACAAGCAAAATCAGGGCTGAATTCACTAAAAGGCGGCCTGAAACATGACTATACCACAGGTTGGTCTGTATCAAGTTAACTGACACGATGATCTGGCGAAGACTGAGAGCCAGTGTTTTATACTGCAGGGCTGGTTACTGGGTGGATCTCAGATGAGCAGCAGGGAGCAGGTGAGTTGATTGAATGTAATCAGGAACCCAGGAGAGTGAGGGAGATGACACACCCACAGCACAGACACACAGAGACAGACAGGGGGAGGGGGAGAACAGAGGACAAGGAAAAAAAACACAGGGAAAGTAGTGACACAGCCCAGGCCGTGACAGCAAGCTCTTGCAGTCTTTGGGCCCTATCGTACACCCGGCGCAAAGGCGGCGCGCCAGTGGCGCATGTGTCATTCCTATCTTACA
>JAUZTA010000007.1:1260625-1272926 GCA_034780835.1 Ctenochaetus striatus | reverse complement strand
GTAGACTAGGGAAATCAGAACACAATCTACTCTTTTTTTCTTCTTCTTTGACTTTTATTCTTTGGCATGGAAATGGAATATAAACTGTTGAGGAGGTTGAGGTTGGATTCCTGATCTGTGCCTGACAGCATCCAACACTACCTTTCAGGTTGCTTCAGGTTGAAACAAATATGTTGAAATTATATTCGGGTTCAGATCAGATTCGGTCAGTTTCAGTTAAAATGTAGCAGCAATAGTAACAACAATTGCATGTGTGTGACACAAACTCAGCACATCAGTAACTTGTACATACAAAGTGATGACACACAGTCCTTTAAATCACACCAACCAAGACGAGTCTGTTTAATATTTTCTCTGAATTTGCGGTGCACATAACTTAAAATTAGAATGTGACACACGGCACCAGAACTCCAGCAAGGACATAAGGACATTGCCTTTCACCTCCTATCCCAAAAATTTCAAAAAGGCTAATAGGTAAAAACAACACATGAAAAAATGTATTAATAAATAAACAGAAAATCTTGCACTCTGATATGCTCCTGTGCTGAATGTTGCATCAAGAGGGCACAACGTAGCAGAAAGTAAACTATAAGAGGTTGTATGTGAGGAGATTAGACCAGGTGAATAGGGTGATATGGACAGGATAACAGGGCGATATGAAAAATACAGTGTGCTTTTACAACCACTATATTAATAATAATACTCATAAAAAAGCTCATTATGTTGCACATTTTGCTGTACAGAAATATGTCCAGTAACCTAAACTAAATGGGAAAGCACTTTGTAACCATAACAGCAGGTTTCCATATTAACAGATACAATCAACTGAATTCCTACAAATTAATGTTTATCCTTCTAAAATCTTTGACCCAAATTTGGAATTATCAGTAAGTTCAGATGGATATGAAAGAGAGAAAAAAAAGCAGACAGCAAAACAAGATAGCAAAACAAGCCAGACAATAAGAAGTCTTTGAAGAACTTTATCTGCTAAACTCACACAATATGGTATCACTGAAACTCACTTACAATAATACTTGACAAAGAATTTATTTACAATATGAGCAGAATGTTTTTCTTTTTTTCATTTTTCTTTTGAAGAGTGCATGCTGCTCAGAACAAGGCTCCAGAATGACCTTTAACATTAAGAGGATTATTTATGTCTGCAAACCCTGTAAGGAAAATCAAACTTTGAGTCAAGGCTCCCAAAAGTAAAATTAGCCAAAAACATGTCTTTCTGAGAAGCCTGAGTGGTCTTGAAGGAGGCGCTGAGAAATTTAAGGTCTAAAGGTTGGTAATGGCCTATAAAACTGAGGCTCTTCTTTACTTAAGCCTAGGGACGATGTGCATTTTACAGGAAATCAATCTAGTCGATTAGAAAACCTGTGATGTTCATGAAAGCTCATGCTGTTTGTCTCCTTGCTTCTTTTTCTTTTTTCCATCATATTACTTTACAATTAAATGTAAAGGTAAACATACTTCACTGGTTGCATTTGAATTCATCTGTCTCCTTTTACTTTGGCTTATTTCATTGAAATATTCAAACCTAACACAGATTTGTATACACACTTATTAAACATACTTCACAGATTAATATATAAAATAGTATCTATGCCAGAGGATCAATAGGCATAGATTTGAGTATAGATAGATGTCAAGGGGCCATAGCAACAACCTGATACTATTTTGTCATGTTAAATTTAGGACAGTTTGTGAAAAGTAGCTTTTTTTCCCTTATGGTTGGAAAGTAGATGTTAATAAAGAATGAAAATATGATAACCTGGAAACACTCAATTTGTACATCAGAGAATTAGAAAGAACATTAGCTCTGCATATCACTAACTTGACTAAGATAATCAAGTATCAAGCATGACAGATTTACTTAATCTGATCTTTGCTCCCACTTTTCATCTGTCAGTTTTACTCTGTGAAAAAACAAAACAAAAATGTGGATACTGGAAAAAACAAAGAATCAGTGCATGCTTAGCTGATTAAAATATGGCAAAGCAGCGGCAACAAACCCATTAATGGCTAGCTCGGGCATGTGTGTGAAGTTTAAAGTTGATAACTAGGCAAATTTAGGATGTTCTCCTTCATTAGTAGCAGGATTGCATTTACAGTGCTAGGTTATTACTAATGAAAATTAAACACTTCCTGTTACTTCTTACACAAATTGAGATATTTACAAAGAGAGACCATATTGTAATCTTTATGGTGAAGCAACTGCGAGAGCATTTTATTTGTCATCGCTGATTGTTTATGTTGGTCTGCAGCTTCGCTTTAAAGGAGAAAAATTACAAGCGGATGCAGCCACAGTGCTTTGATTAGTAAAACTGTGGGTGACAAACTCTTCCTCAACTCAGATTGTAAAAACCAGCATGCCTCTGACACATTGCCAAGGGTAAAAACACCTAATACTATGAATCCTATTAGATGGTTGGATATTGGTCGATCTTACATAGACTCTGCCCTCTACTGGAAAATACTCTCCTCCAAAGGCATACACTGCATCATCCACAGCTTGTTGCCGTCCTTTGATTCTTAGCGATGGTAATGTTTTCTCTGCAAATTGTTTGACCTGCACATCTCTTGAGTCCCCGCTTCAAGAGGCATGTCTGTGCCCATCATGTGCTGGTCTCATCGTTGCTGCCAATTTGCATTCTCTCTGCTTCCTATGTCTCTGAATGGAGCAAGAGGGCCTTGGGCCATGGCCATCCTGTGCCGACTGCTTAATTGTTTGGTCAAAATATTCAAGTTAGGCATGCAGCAGCCAGTAACATGCAGGTGCTGGGCAACAAGATCATACCTTCAACATGGCCCCTACAGCTTTGGGCCTCTATGGGCCAATCTTCTTTTTATGGAAGATTTGGAAGTGATGAGTGCTGGAAGTCACAACACAGCTGTGCTTCTCTTCCACCCTTTCCTGATCTGTATTTTCCCCTAAGTTTTTGGATTGAGTTTTTCTGCTCCCTCATTCTTATATGTCTTTAAGCTTGTTCTTATGAAGGCTTGCTTTTTTCTGTTACCTAGCATCTTATTGCTTTGCTTTTTCACCATTTTTTGTAATCCTGCCACAATCATGCATATATTTTAATAATTCAACCACATGAAATGAAAGGGTGTCATGTCGAGGTAGAGACACTGAAAATGTTCTTTTTAGGGGAAAGTCTATCAGTACAACAGGCTGTTTTGGTGTTCAGTTATTTGTTTCTTTAGACTGTCAGCATGTGTGTGAAAGCAGTACTGCAGCTGCTTCTGCTGGGGCTGCTGTATATGCCTCTTCTTTGATGGCAGAAGGCACAAGCTGATAAAGAACAAAGAACAGAGAGCAGAAAAAAAGAGCTAAACCCATCAGGCCTTACAAATCACACCTGAGTGTGAGATCTGGCTGAAATCTGGATCCTGGTTTTCATTAAACAGGAAACTTGGGATCCCAGGGATGTCCCTGTGACATGGCCATGACATCAGGAAAATATAAGAGTTAATAATGACTTCTCCTCTTTCTCTCTAAATGTGCCAATACTGGATGGGTAACAGTTTTTATTCTCCAACCCACAGGGCAAGGGTTAACAGCTCTCTTTCTCAAGCCCATGGACCAGAGATAACACAACTCTCCTTCTTCTACCCTGAGGCCCAGTGGTACCACAGCTCTCTTTCTCCACCCCTCTAGGGATAGCAACTGCTCTCCTTCACTGATTCTCTTTCTCTGCAGTCATGGTCAGGGCAGACTCCTATGCTGCACACTTTTTGTTCAGCAGTGATGTTGAAATCTGCCTGAAGATTAATCCAGAGGGAACAAATTTCATTAGCACCAGCAGCCAGGACACAATCTCTGTTTCATAAAGCAGAGTAATGCCTGGGACACACATCTTGGGTTTACCTCTGCAGCGCATCTGCTGAACTGCTGCATCTCCCTTGCTGTTGTAATTCACACACGCTGTGTCGGCGGGCAGCGCTGTCCATAACGTGACTGCCAGCTCTATCTTTCTACCTAGAGTTTTTGTTTAATAATTCTCACTAATATAAAAATGTCATGTCATGCATAACTTTAATTTACTGTCAGTTTCGACAGAAATCTGTTTTCCCATAAAGTGTAAAAAAAAGAGAGAAAGAGAGATCACATAAACTTTAGACGTGCTTATGAGAGCTTTTATTTGGAAGGACACACTGGATATAAATAAATGAATGTCAGTGAATATTGTCTTTTTCAGCAAAGAGACGTGCACATTTCGCTGAAAAATTGGCAAACTTCCTGAGCGGAAGTGTTGCATCACTGCTGACACACGTCCGTCTCTTGTGAGCCGTGTCGCTGCTCTAAACTGTTCAAAGAGTGACGAAAAAATAAGATTTGCATAGGATGCAGACAAGATGCGGATGCAAGAAGTGTGTCCTGGGCATCGCTTTAAGCAATTAATTGAAGGAGCAGCCATTGGTCTTAGTAGAAACATAGAAGTCTCAGGTGAAACCAGCGTGGCTTGTAATTAAGGTTTTTCATTTCATTCTGTGCCAAAATGTGTAGTTTCAAAATTATATCTAATGCCATATGTACAATAGTAGAGAGGCAGGGTGTGAATTTGACACACTAATACTTATAGTGGCTGTTAAAGAAAAAGTCCTTATGTTAAGACCAAGCCTTTCACAGGATATTATTCAAATTTTTATTTCTATCTCTGCTTTTCCTTGAAGATATATACAGAAACCAATTTTCTACAGGGGTTATTCATTTTGAAGAGAAATGCACGAGTAGTAAATCCTGGCAACAAACAGATAAAAAAAATATAAAGTCAGTACTAAAGATGGAAAAGCTGAAAAGCTGAAAAAGTACTCAGTTAAGTATTTTTAGAATGTATAAATAAAATAGGTCACAAAATTTAAATATAAAAGGTTATCTCCTCTCCTGCCATTTCCCTGGCAGGTGCCTCAGTGGTACTGTAAGATTTAGTTGAATGCATGCCAACTCGCTGCAAAGGAAAAAAAATGGTGCAGGTGAAGATGCAACAGGAGGAAGCTATCTTTATTCCTTTTATTAGTCTTCCTCAGTAGCTACTCTGCAAACATGGTAAGTGAAAATTTTGTTAAGAGTCCCTACTGTGTTCTAGACAGTCCTGCTTTATATTGATAAAGGTGCACATGTTGACACAAGGAGCTGTTCAGTTCTGTACTCCTCTGCTAGCTACTGAGTCACTTCTGTGAAGCTACTTGATGTTGAGTGCTCAAGGGCACCTTGTCAGTAGCTACTTAAGTATGAAGATGATTTTCAATCTTTTTTTCTTCTTTTTCCTGAAAGTTTGTATTTTCTCCTGACCAGCACTGCAATCAAGCTTGTTATTTGGTGCTCACAGGCAGTGGAAATTCATGTGACAGCAGCCACATAATACATCCACAATTTGTTTCATCCTTATGTGCTTCTGTGCAGATATAAAAAAAATGTCCACAGAAAACCTTTTAGATCACGGTGATCACAGTGAGTAATAACGCAAAGACTTCTGAAGCAAAAGGGAACATTGGTTTGAGATTTCCGCTAAATTGGATTGATATTTCCAAGATAGATGTCTTTAAACCTTGGAAAATTACACCAGGAGATTAGCCCTGTTTACTGTTTATGTTCTCTCTGTAAAGTGTTCTTCAAAAAGCATATGCAGTGTACTGAACCATTTTACACCCCTGGGTCTGTATAGTTGTTTAAAATATAAAACAAACTAAGAAAGTGCCACACCCAGGTATATGCTGCTCCACTTCAAGAGCAGCACTGTTTAAGAGCAGTGAAAAAATTATGAGCCAGGAAGTTTTAGTAGACAAAAAATGTAAACTAGACACCATACCTGACCATAATTATCATCTTTTATTTATTTTTGCAAATAATTCTGAATATAACATATAAAATATAAAATAGTATAATATGTAAAGAGCAAATAGACAAGAGGATTTAACAAAAAGTAATTTAACATATTTAATCAGAAAATACAGAAGACCTACATTATCATAGAGCTGATTTTAAAGACAAACAACACAGAGCCCAGTTTGTAACAAGCATGTTATGTGAGGTATTTAGGTCATAGTTCAGACAAGGTTTTCACTTGCTGAGACAACCTGCTGACAAGATGGCACATTAGGTCTCAAACCTTAACATCAGATGGGAGACAGATTTCAAATTGGTTGCACCTGTGAGATACAGTACTTGAAGAGAGACCAACAATGGCTGGCAGTGTCAAAAACTTTTCACGCCATTACACTCAGCTGAGAATACACTTCATGCCAACAAGGACTGTGTGTGGTGGTGTGATTATACTAAACTCCTAGTGTGACAAGATAAAATTGCAGCTGATTAAAGGATGATTTTAGCGATTTTCATGGTTGTTTGTTTTTTCTTATTAGCCATGCTCTGGAGATGGCAATGGTGGTCAGTTCATGACAGTCGGCCAGCCAAACCTTTCAGAAGATGAGCTGAGGATACAGATTCCCTTCATTTGGCTATGACATTAAAGAATTTAAAGATAAATGGGAAGCAATTCTCAATAAATGCCCCCTAGATTTGATCCTTTTATTAACTTAAGAAGTAAGAGAATGGAGACTTACAAACATAGACTGAGGGATTGAAAGCCCAGCTCACTGAAGTTGAAACAAAAGAACACATATTAGCATTTGAGAAGAAATTCAAAGAAGACATGGATGAACTGTCTGCCAAAGTGAAACAAGGGAAAACTGCCAAATTCAAGCACGATATCGATGGTTACAGCACCAATGGCAGACATGATGGGGGCAAAAAGACACAGATAAGTGTCTCTTTCTCCCCAGTACTGATGATGATAATGATTTTGATGACATGAATGACCACTGCCAAACTCCTGAGATGCCTAATTTTCTTTTATATTTTCATCACAGGCTGCTCACCCAACGTTTCAAAAGAGAAAGGGTAAAATGAGAGGCAAGTAGGGCCAGGCATCACTCTCAACGTCCAACCACAAGGACCAGTCACAACACTGACAGGGACCAGCATCTCAGACCTCGTCCTATCAGGTGATTGTATCTCTGTGATGTTGAAGGCCTTTCATTCTCCATTTCTGTTTTAGGAAGAGATTTTTTGACATTGAGGTGGACTGTGTTTCAATTCTGTATGAGTTCACGCTTAGATGTCTGGTGCAATCACAACACTCATAACATAGTTGCCCAATCTACCATCAAAAGTTATGATTTATATTAATATTTATTCTTCTCAGCCTATGTCAACTTTTCTGACCTGTGCCACAAAGTCCACTTACTACTTTTATTAAAAAGCTGTTTCATGGGGTGAAAAGGTGTTAAACAAACAAACAAATTAGACAACACAAAAGGAAAAAAAAATTCCAATATGTTCGAATGGCAGTCTGGCAGAGATGAGGATATCATAAAAAATGTTGATAAGGGAGGTGCAGTTTGCATATCAGGCAAGGAGAAATCTACTATGGAGACTCTGCACCAATTTGAGAACATCTATGCTACTCTTCTAGAAGTGCTATCTAACTAAGTGGGCCCAACTTGTTTTTTTTCCCCCCTTTTTCTAAAATGGTATATATTACTTCATTTTTGTAAGGTCATCTTTAACTGACTGACTTACTTGAGTTCTTACTTTCCATAGGAAGGAAAGTTTTAACAGTCTAGAAGATTTTTCATGATTCTTATGCTCTTCTTTATCTCAAAACTTATTCAACAGATTATCAATATTTCATCCAGGAGCAGGAGTTAAGTAAAAAAACTTTGTTCTTACAGTTTTTTTTTGTTTTTGATCCTTAATACTCTGTACATATCAGGGTCAACATTATTGCTTTTGGATGAAGTCTGTGTTGATTCTCTGCACTATCATTTTTTTAAGTTTCATAAAGCTAACCTTAAGACCTATACACCTATACAAAAGTATTTACTTAGAGGCTTTTACATTTTTTTTTCAGAGTTTACCAGAGATGTCCATTGTCAAAGTAGTACATGTATGTTTTTTTATTGTTGGTTTTTTTCATACTTTCAGTTTACAGACAAACACACTGCTTTAGCATAACATCGTGCCAATTCACACATACCCTTTTGCAATATAATTTCAAACTCGGTGACTGATGTTCTGGGTGCCAATATTATTTTCTTAAGATGATGTTTTGCAACAGAGTAAACAGACACCAGGCTGTACTTCTTTGTCAAAAATCCATGAATTCATTAACTGTGGTTGTGCTGAATTTTTATGAAATGCCATTTATCCAGCGTGTATTGAAGATTCTCCGTTCCATTCTTTCTGCACACCCAAATTTCAACTAACCTAGCCCTCAGGGAGCATACAGATATTCTATTTGCTTCTGAAAAACTTTATTTTTTGATTATATTTGATCTTATTCTGTTGTTTATTGACTGCGTGAAGCCTGACACGATGTCCAAAGACAGTTAATCAAATATCTATGCACTACACTAAATAATAACTGTTGATTTATAATAGCTTTTATCTTCATTAAGTGGCAGCTTCAAGGACTGAAAAGTGAAGCTAACAAGGAGCGCCCAAGACTGCCGCCCGATCCTGCCTGGATCTATAATTTTGGCCCCAGAAGATGGTCAATTCCTCCTTTAGCTCCTTATTTGAACACCCAACTGCTGTAGAAATTAACATGTAAACAGCCTGGTTCACTACACAGTTTGGGTCTCAAAAGCTGATTTTCTCATCATGAAAACTGCATAGGGGATGAATTGTTTTATAACTTACTTGCTAATATTATAATAAGGTTTAAACTTATGCATAAATCCATGGCCTTTAAGGGTGACTGCAGCTGCTTGCTGTCTTGTATTCTCCCTGTCCCATCCTTTCCTCCAGTCATGGAAAATTCTGGATCCAAAAAAAAAAACAAGATAACAACAGCCATGAAGCCAAACTTACTGTCCATGAGCTCACCAGTCCAACACTGTTCCCAGCGGCTACATGAAGCACAGTGCACACAGGGAATTGCAGATGACTAATGAAACTAAGGACAAAAAAGACACAACATAACAGGATACTTCATGGAGTTGTGTTTCCCAGCCAAATGCTTCTCCACAAGTATGCTCAGTATCAACTCTGAGCTCTTGATATGGCAAAATCTCCAGAAAGATAATCACATAAAAGCTACCAACTCCCTTCCCGCACACCCACCAAAGGATGTGCCTTCTACTATTGTTTTCTGAACCAAGACTCTTCTTTTTTTATTCTATATATGGTGCACCACTGTTGCATTAATATTTCAGGTGCCAGACACAAAAAAGTAGAAGCGTACCCTAGAAACAGCTGCTATGTCAGCAATATTTAATAAAATAATGTCTACAGTATATAGTTCTGCTATGAGGACTCAGCTCAACCAGAAAGGGAAGGTGATACATTTGCTAGTCAGCTCCTTCCTTGTGGGATAAAGTTTTAGTTTAAGACAGACTTGCTGTATATTAGGTGGGTAAAATAACATAATATGATGGGTAAAGTATGGATGCTTGCAGACTCAAAAAGTGGTCACAAGAAAGTATTGTTTTTGAAGTGTTATTTGTAAAATCTGAGGATTAATTAGTGAATGACACTACACAGTATTATAAGCTATACTCACTAACAATAGAAGAGCCACCAACTGCTGAACATGAATTTGAGAGAAAATGTGTTTAAAAAGAAAAGGCTACAAAAAAGCAAGTTCTCACCCTGCAGAGTCCCCTGGACAGAATGTGTGACAAAGAATTCATATTAAAGACAGATTATTGTTTTGTCACCACAAAATGCCCAACCTTCAATCTAATGGACCACACTAGATGAATAGCATTACTCATACTGTCATTTCCTCCTGCCACGGCAGGGTCAGAGGAGACAGCCATATGGGAATCCAGTTCTATCACAGCGCTCCATCAAAGTCGAGGCATGAATCAGAAATAGCAGAGAAATACTCCCCATAGTACAAGTGTGATAGACATTTTAAGTACAGAATATGTTACTCATTCCTGAACCACTATTGACCTTGGGGCTTTATTCACAGCTAATTATTTTTTAAGGTACTGCACAAAAAAAAAAGTTTTGAAGAATCTCATTTGCCTGAGGGGTGTTGCACTGATGACTCGATTTGACTTTCAGGGGACAGCCACAAATGTGACATTGTGTTTTTTATTTCAGATAGGTTTTTATTTCATTTTCAGATACTTCCTAAGCACAAATGCTCATAGCCACAACTGGAACTACTTAAAGTCAAACACAAATGTAACATTACAGCCTACTGAAACGGAATATTTTAAAATTTCATCACTGAGTTTTCTGAAGACCCGATCAAATGACCGCTTGCAGGTCCTGAAGATTCACTTCATTAAATCTTTGAACATACCTGAGAGCTGTGTAATTAATTCAGGGTTGAGTTGATGAAGGTTCATATCTTGTCATGTATTGTCTGGCTCTTTGGAATGAAGGGGGCCTTTTGGCACTAATCCAACACTTAACCACTGCATGGTGTTTGGGACACAGGAATATTTTTCTTTCTTTTGGGTGCACTCAACACCTCTTCTTAAACTGGAGAACCAAGAGCCTGTTCCACGTTGCTTAAGTTTTCACAATCTCGTCGTTTCTGTTCATGTGTGGAGCACAATTTTTTTTTCTTCACTTCACAGTATATTCTTGGGGCTCTTCAGTTTTATATATATGTGAAATGCTTCCCAAACAACTGCTGTGATTGCCCTTGCCCCGTTACTCCTCTTACTTTTCCTTTATTAGCTGCAGAAGTATTAAATCCCTCTGCTCCACCGGAGATGGGTGTTCCTACAGTGAGCAAGGCAATCTCTACAGAGAGTCCTCCAGAAAACCCTGTTCCTAATCAGGAGATTTGCTCTCCAGAAGAAGCTATAATTCAAACTGCTAATGATCAGCCAAATGGTGTAACTGCAACCGCAACTCAAGAAATAACTAAGCAAACTGATGAGATTGGGTTGGTGGCCGCATCTGCCTCACAGCAAGAGGTGACTATTGAACCAGCAGGGGATTCAACTGATTTGCCAGTCCCTGAAGATTCTGTGCCTGAAGCTCCCATTACATCCTCAGAAGGGCTGCCATCTGGTGAAAAAGCAGCTTCAGCTGAAGATACAAAAAGTCAGGAGTCAGTTGTTGCTGCTGAAGAATCAGCCAGCAAAGAAGTTGAGATGATTTCTGTCGATCTAAAGGCGTCTGGAGAATCTATGCCTTCTGCTGAAAGTCCTGTTGCATCCTCAGAAGTGATGCCATCTGGTGAAGAAGCAGCTCCAGCTGAAGAGACAAAAAGTCAGGAGTCAGTTGTTGCTGCTGAAGAATCAGCCAGCAAAGAAGTTGAGCAGAATTCTGTCGATCTAAAGGTGTCTGGAGATTCTGTACCTTCTGTTGAAGCTCCCACTGCATCCTCAGAAGTGCTGACATCTGGTGAAGAAGCAGCTCCAGCTGAAGAGACAAAAAGTCAGGAGTCCGTTGTTGCCGTTGAAGAATCAGTCACCCAAGAAGATGAGCAGAATTCTGTTGAATCAAAGGCCTCTGGAGGTGAGTCTGGAGCAGTGGCAGAAAAAATCCTTGAGTCAAAACCATCTGCTCTTGAAGACATTGGTATGAAGAGTGAAGATGGGAATGAAATTGCGGTAGAGGACCTGAGAAACCAGTGCCTGGATGCAACTGAAGAGGAAGTGTTGCCTGAGGTGAATGTGGACATGGCTACCCAAAATGAAACTTCTGACAAGGAAGAACCTGTTACACTTCTTTCAAAGGCCATTCAGTCAAAGGTTAACTCCAAATGTGAAGGCCCGCCTCTTTCCACACGCCACCTGTCAGGTTGGTTTATCCTATGTGAAAAGAAGGTGCTCACAATTTTTGAATCTCAATCTTTTGAATTGACCCTTTTGTTGGATTGGGGGATAAATGTATGTCAATTTTTTCATAACCTGAGTGGTTAAAATTCAAATCAAAAGTTGATAGTTTTTCTCGTAATACATATTATGGTCCAATTGGTGTATTGCAGTTTTAAGTTAGCTGGCGAAATGCTTCAAGGCCATTCCACTGCTTAAGTTATCATGGTTTTTGGGTTTTGTTATAGTCTATATTATAGTCTGCATCTTAGTTCTATGACCACGGTCAAAAGGGTAGTTATCATTCTTCCGTTGTACATCAGTAGTCACTTGAACAGTCTTTTGGCCTGGTGCCAGTCAGTTATACCTCCAAGCATCAGTTCAGTGTTTCATTAGTAGGTGCATGTGTGCACTTATGTAAAGGTACAAAAGCCCTTGCTACGAGAGTGATATTACATCACGATATGGTGATATGATATGATATATGCATTGCATATGC
>JAUZTA010000007.1:1128054-1139358 GCA_034780835.1 Ctenochaetus striatus | reverse complement strand
CATTAAAAATACTAAGCCCACTAACCTAACTGCTCACAGAGCGTTTAAAGATATCCAACGCACTTTCCCTGACACCATGACCCCTGTCTCTATCTTCCCTTTGGGTTTTCTCTGATTTAAAAAGAGAACAGATCTGCTTGTTGAAGCCTAAAATGACCTCAAGTTGCTAGAAAAACAAAGTTTTAAATTTAATATAGATCTTCTAAAATAAGATAAGATTGCATCCTTGAACATTGTGTGCTTACATTTGTTGGTCCTGCCATTGCCAACATTTAGTGATTTTTTTAGGTGATTATAACTGAGGTTAATACTCAGCTCAAGTTGTTTTTCTTGAATGAAAGTCTTACTTGAACCTGACACAGAGGAGCAGCAGGATGCACCATAGTTAACAAGCTTCTGTAAAGATGGGATGTTTATGTCACAGGCAAAGAAGGTGAAGGCCATGTGGGGGAAATAAAAGCACACTTCATTGGCTGTGTCAACACACAGGCTCGCAAACGCCAAAGAGCCGCCTGCTGGTAATCAGCCAAGAGGAAAGCGTGTTGATTTGCTCTGGTTTGCCAAAGGTTTGTTTTTGATTTGTACAAAGACGATGAGGGCAGGACTCTGACCAATGGCTTGGATGATTTAAGTGCCAGTGCATTCCTACAGCTAATTAAACAGGCCAGAGAGCGGGCGGGAGATTGCTTTGAAATTCCAATCCCCTGATAGACATTCAATTAAGGTTCTGACAGCTTTACAACTGCTGTTTGTCTAGTTGAAATATATGATGTGAACATGGTACAGCAACCCCCCCACTCACCCCAAATCAATCAGACAAAGCAACATGTGCTGCTATGTACTTGAAGCTCTAAGCAGGGCGTGAATTCATTTATATTCGCAGGGTTTTTAGTCACTTAAACAGCCAGTTTTGCCCTTTCTTTTTGTTTATCCACACTGTTTACATGCATTACAGACTTACCTTATTCTAGCTCATCACCGAAGCTCTGAGATGTTTACACTGACTGATGTATTCAAGCCTAAGACCTGAGAGTGTGCTTTTCATCCTTTTGAAAATTGATTTCCCAAAATTCAGCTTGACATGCTTGATAACCCCACTGGAATTCAAAATACAGTTATTGAGCAATGTTTTGCTGCACAGCAGGAGTTTCTGCACTGACTGGGCTACCAGCTGGATAAGAGGTTAAATGAATCAATGCAGAGAAATAAACAGATACGAGATGTTTGCACTGACACCATAGAAATCAACTGTAATTTTACACATTTTTTGCCCAAAATACAGCCTGGAAAGTGTTGTGTTTCATGTTACATGAGCAGAAGCAAAGATGTCTGCTCATTGGGATAATTTCCTCCTTTTACTGGTCTAAAATACAATATTTTCGATGCATGAGCTGCAAAGAGCTGTTTAACCTATTTCTCCATATATGACAGGATGTTGAGGCCTCGTCTGCATCTTATAGCTTTACATCCCTTTTTACTGTGTTCTGTTTTCAGTGCATAGAAAATAATCATTCCACTTTTCATCAATCAGCTTATACTTGCCCCCTTTTAGGAAGAGGAGGCCACAGAGACAAACAAAATACACATTTACCAGAATGTTGTTGAAAATTGTCTGGTTTTCTGTTTTTCATTGGATAAAATTGTATATTTTTCTTTTTTTTTCATGCATCCTCCTCTTTGAATTTGCTTTTAGAAAAAGACATTTTTATTTGTTGCCATCATCCAGGCACAAAAATTGTTTATCCGAATTGCAGCAGCTGTTTGCACCTGAAAAGTCATTCGGAGCTTTACTTTGGTGCGATATTATCCCAAATATTGTAAAATAAGGAGCACAAACAGTTTGACAGGGGGTCAGTGTTAACAGAGAGACTCACTTGCTCCGACCAATCCCGGTGTTTGCCAGCAGGCCAGCAGCAGCAGCAGCAGCGGCCCGAGGTCCAGGTGAAGAGACGCGGTCATAACCTCCTCTGTCCCCGCGCACACACGCGCGCACCTCTGGCTCTTCAGCACGCCTTCCGCTCTTCCTTCAGCCCCTTCAACTCTCCTGCGTTTTGCTGGAAGTTCCCCCCCACACAGGGTCACCACTGTTTCCACATCCTCATTTCCAACCAGAGCATGAGCTGCCTCCTCTTTTACCCCTAACTTACGCAAAGTAGGTCAGTAGGTATGCAGCTGCGGATTGAAATGCGCTGGAAGGACACTTGTCAGTCCCCTCAGACGCGCAGCACAACCCCGCAGCCCGGAGAAGCTAACAGGTAGTTCGAGCCTTTTTTCTCTGCTTGTGTCAAACGGGCGCAGTTTTGCGTCAAACTGTCAACTGGAGACGCAAAATGAAAATAAAATAAATAAAAAAATCCGCCTTCCGCCGCGGCAGGTGGAAGGTCGCGGGAGTTTCAGCGGCGCGGACAGCGCTCCAGCGGGTCGGCTGTCATTTTCAGCGAAGACAGATGAGAAATCGACGTGATTTGAGGATTTAAATCAATGATAATGAAAAGAGGAAGACGGTGGGGTGATATTTACGCACCCGATGTCTCCCAGGAGGAGGCTGGAGACGCAGGAGCGCAAAGGTGGTCCTCCGGTTTAATCTGACTGATTCTGGGGAGCCCGGAGGATCAGAAAATGTCTGTCTGCAGGAGCTTCACGGTAACTCCTCCAGCCAAGCGGCACACACACACACACACATACACACACATACACACAGGAGAGATACACGCTGCTTGTTTCAGCGCCGAGACTGACGTTACAAATCCTGTCACTACACAGAGGATGGAGGAGGAGGAGGAGGAGGAGGAGCAGGAGATGGAGGAGGGAGGGAAGGAGAGGAGAGGAGGGGGGGCGCATTTATCGCTCTAAATGAGCTGCATGTTGTTGGTGACAAACTGTTGTTTAAGTAATCAGATTACAAAGATACACATCTCTACAGTACCTGCTTAAAGTAATCATGTAACACATAATAAAGTCATACAAGAATAAATGACTTGAAAATATGAACCATGAACAACAAATACTCCTTTTTTGAACTTGAAAATGGTTCATCATCCATTATTACTGATGGTGGAAAGACTCAGTTTTTAATTTATTTTAAGTACTAATGCCGCAGTAAAAATACAATTTAAGTCCTACATTAAATATGTAATCTAGGTAAAAAGTATAACCAGAGAAATAGCCACACAATGCAGTAAAATGCCTTTGGTGACTATTATGATGATTTTATTAAATTGTTCTGATTTTTGCATTCATGATAATATATATATATACACACACACACATATACATACACATACACACACGCACACATATATAAATACAAATAGATCTGTTTTTTAAATATCTTTCACATTTCAGAGCAGTGCATGAGTGAGCTGACTTTTTGAAGGCTGAACTGCAAAAGAAGACTGCTGTACTGTAGATTATCAGGTCATATTGTACTATTCTTTGGCACATAAGACTACTAAAGAGTGATTTCTGTATGTCAGGTACCTAGCTTTATTCACTACAGAGTGCTAGATTTTGAGGGTTAAAAAAAAAGCATGAGACGCTGGGACATTATAACTGGATAATGACTCCTGATAAAGGTCAAAGGATCACTGAACTAATTATAACTGATCCTGTGTAAATCATAAATGAACCGGAATTATTGGAAATCCATTTAATTTTTTCTGAAATTTTTAAATCAGGACCAAAGATGAGGACCGACTGATCAACATTATCATACCACAAGCATGACTTAAGATTCAGGTATTAGTCATTCTAGAAACAGCTTCTCTGAATATGAGTCACTCTATTTTCTACTACCAAAAAAAAAAAAAAAAACAGTTTACACTGTCACTAAATTTTGAAAATGAAATCTAAAAATTAAGGTTTTTTTGAGCACTGAAGGTGAAATCATGTTAAAGTTATTGACTTAGGGTAGATGGGAGATTTTAGAGAAACTTTGAAAAACTGATGTGCTTCAAGTCCCCCATGGGGATCTAAAACACATATTAACTGGAAGCATGATTGTACATTTTGTAAATATTTAAAAGGGAAATAGATCATTTTAATTCCTGGTCAATAAATTAGCTTTTATTCTCAATTGAGAGAAAAGTGTGACTTGTCTTTGTCTTTACTTATAGCTAAAGTGATATGTGTTGCTTTTGCTTATATGCTGGTATGTCTCCTTCTGTTGGTCTCCTTCAATACTTTCTTCATAATCTCTTTATTGTTTACAGATTATTTTATTGATCAGGGCGGAACAGAACAGCTTAATTTACCATCATATTATTCTCTGTGATCATACAGTGCTGAATCCAATCAAAGGATTGGACAATAAGCCATGCTTACATTCATTCACATTCGACAAGGATGGCACATCATTTAAATAGTGATAAGTGTTTGCAGTACTTAAAAATTTTGTTGCTTCTTGCAGGAGAGTGATTCAAAAGCATTCCTCTCCAGTCTAAAATACCTTTGTGTAACATTTCAGGAAAAAAAAAAAGAAAAAAAAGTATTTTTCAGAATAAGTAGCTCACACAAGCTCTCCCTTTCCTCCACTGTTATGCTTATGGGAATTTCTATGGCCTCTCTGGTTTTTATTAGATAGTAATTAACCAGAAGTGAAAAACAAAGGAAAATAATGGAAAGAAAAGAAAACTGCAGAATTGTTTTCATGGTGGTTAGAGCAAATATAGCATTCTTGGCGTAATCAGCTAAATATGGTAATACTTGTAAGTCTCATTGTTGTGAAGGAACCAGTCTTTCCTTTGCAAGCTCTTTAAACATCTGCCAGGAGCCAGATGAAGAGTCTGTATTGTCTCAGCTCACTATATATCCAGCACTGTGTCTGACAGTTTCCCTCCCTCCCACCATCCATCTCTTTCTCACTCGATCTATCTTTGCCCATTGTATATATTCTCTAACCTCCCCATCCCCCCACCCCATCTCCAGTTCCTCTCCCTCCATCCTTCCCCATCTGGGGCTCTAGTTCCTTCCTCTCCCATCAGATTAGCTTTGGCTGGGTCATTCTGCCTCCCATCTAATTGCCCAGCGGTGGCTGATTGGCATGTGAATTGCAGCAGTGTGAGAGCTGCCTAAATATTAATTGTGTGTGGGTGTGGGTGTGTAGGTGTCTCTGCGTCACATGTTCACTTTCATTACACAGAATCATTGCAGGACTTTACTTTTCTTTTCTTTTTGAATCCTCTTGTGGATTATAAACAGTCCGTCCTGTCCAATTTAAAACACAACACATATCCATTTGAAAGGAGCCATTTTGGGTGCCACTGTCATTTGCATTTAGCCACTGCCATGAATGTTGGTTCCAGCTGAGATAAGTGGAGTGTTGTAAAATGTACATGTTGTTCAAAGCAGAGGTAGCATTTATTTCCATATTATCTGTCAGCATTAGTTACATCAACTGAATTCATATAAATTACCTCCTCCTCCTTGGATAGTAGAAATCTACAGCTGGCTGGAGCCTGGCTGAGTGCTTGATGGACTGCTATTGGTGCATGAAGCGAATACCCAGAGCAACTATTGGGTAGCAATATATTATAAACAAATAGCCAAGATGGAGTGATTCTTATGAAGTCTTAATCTTGCCTCGCAGTACTTGTCTTACAGATAACTCAGGATACATGGAGAGCATGGCAGGATGTCAGCTGAAGGTCAGCAGAGATTTTGCTTGAGGGAGCAATCTCGCTTCTAAAACAGCTTATTGCTTGCACACACACTTTTACACACATTACAGTTTGACATTACAACACTGTAGATGCTGCCTTGGTACCAACTATTGAGAAGGAGAGGAAGGAGCAGGTGTTATTGCTTGTGTTTGTACAAATATACTCTGGGGGGTTGTTGCTATTGTCCTGCATGAGGGTCTTTTTTCCCCTGCTGCAGTAAGTAAACTTGGTGCTTTGTTTACTATCCCATCCTATCTCAGCAGCTTTTAACAATAAGAGCTTTAATTGTGGTGACTATGCAAATGAAAAAAAAAAATCCATCAGCAGTCAGCAGATGCATGCTTGTATTCTCAGTTATTCAGTGCAGTCTGCAGGCAGGAAAGGAACAGCTATAAGGAGGAAAGAGAGCTATGGCTAACTCTTTCAAAGTCAGAGGTTGCTGTTTGTCCGGGGAGTCAGCAAGCCTCTGAATGCCAGGCTGAGCAAGGCAAAGATGACAGTCGGGAAGCTAATCCTCTGAAATAATTTGGTCGGCAGTCTCTGAACTTCCACATTATCTTCCCCTGCATACGGCTGATGATTTAAACGCCTCAGCCCACTTTTGACAGGTGAATACAGGCCTGAACCAGCTTTTCTAATTGCCAAACATTATGGACTGGCTCCATGTTTTGGCCTCCAGTTTGAATTTCTTGTATGTGGAGGGCCCTTTATTGTGCGATAAGGGAGCTGACAGACCAAGCAGCTGTAGCTACAGAGCTGAAATGATGCCTGCACCTAGGTTTCAAAGGCATTAAGTGATGGTGGATGGGATGATGACGATGATGATATTTGCTGGTTTCTCATCGGTACACAGACCACAACAGATATCTTAATTTAATATGTTCCCTTAAGTATACTGGTGCCACAAAACACCTGCTTGGCACCCATGAGGAATTGTTTATCTAGTCAAACAAATAAATAAACATGTCACAAAAGCAAACAAGGAAGAATTTCAGTAACTCCCAATAGTAATACCGCTACAGTGTAAGTATGAGTGGTAATTTCTAAGATGTGTTAAAGGTTATTCAAACAGTATTAAGATAGAAACTCTAAAGTAGAAGAAAGGGTCCTTGAAAGATGCTTTTGCTGACCAGGGTCATTTTCAATTTTGCATTAGCACAAGTTACATAGTGTGTTAGTCTTAACCTGACAGTAAATGGATAGGTTTCGAAGCATAGCTTTAATTTCAGCTTTACGTCACCTTGACCTGAAAAGAATTACACATTTATTGAACAGCTAATATAATGAAACACAATTTAAGAGGTAATTGCTGACAAATTTTGATGGTGATATCACAGAATTTTGAAACTAATAACAGAATATTTACCCAGACCAATCTTGTTTCTCAATATTAAACAAGTGAACTAATATTAAACAGTGACAAGGACCCTATTAAATGGACCTGTCCTAAACATTTCTGAACATTAGCTGGAAAACATGAGGTTATTTAGAGATGAAGGAAAAATTAAGTCATCAGATTATTGTAATGAAGATGTGAAAAATGTTGTCAATTTAGAACTTTCAAAATATTTCTGAGTATTATTAAATAACATGATATTTATAGAAAAATAATTTTGGAATGTCACGGACGACAAAGCAGGAGACCGCTCTACGATTCTGCAGACATGTCATTGCTGTGTTTTTTTGTTCAGTTAGTTCCTGTGTTATCTAGTGTCAAATTTCCTGTGTTTTGTATATGTATCCATGTTCCGTTTTGTTTCCTGTTTTATTTTAATAACTTCGGTTCTGTGTCTTTTGTCTGCCCATGTCCTGTCAAGTGTCCCTCCTCCTGTGATTACCTGCCCTGTTATACTTCACCTGTGTTGACTGTTCCACCCGTGTCTCATGACTCTAGTGTATATAGTCTCTGTGTTTCCTCTTTGCCTTTGTCATCTCAGTCTGTTAATCTCTGTCCTGTTATCATTCCCTGACTCAGTCCTGCCTTTTTTCCAGTTTGTGGTTTTATTTTTGGTTTTTGTCCTTTTCTGGATTATATATTTTTCTTACGTATTTTTTGGCCCCCTTAGTTTTGTTTTGTCACTAGCTCTATGAATAAAGCTCTCTTTTTTGGTCTTCCTTGTGTTGTGCTCTGCATTTGGGTCCTCCTTTGGTTTAATGTGACAACAGCCATCTGTGGATTCATTACTACAAGCATTGCTTCTCAAATATAACTAGGCATTTGATTTATTGATAATCTTGCCACCTTAAATATGACAGCAGTAGGTATTTTTTAATTCATTTTACTTCTCTCTCTGTCACCTGGTTTAGCTATGTTTACTTCCCATCTCCTTCAGCTTTTGCCCTAATTGTTGCCTCAAATGTAAAGGGGTTAGTGTAAGAGCTCCTGTTACATGTAATAATTGCAATACTATATTTTCTGTGTTTGGCTACAGCTCAGGCTTCAAACCTCTATTTATGGTCCTTTACTCACCTCTTACTGTACATCTGCCACTCTATAGATAGTAAGGCCTCTGACTGTGATGGGAGCCAGATAACATCATCTTTGGGACACTCAGTTTTGCCTAAGCCAGTGGGGATGCAAGCATCAAATGGCACATATTCCAGCTTATTATCACTGATGTAGAAGTGGCAGGATGAACAATGCAAATAAAAAAAAACCTATGCTTCAAAGTCCTTCCTTTTCCTTGTCAGACAGTTTCTACATGTAAGGTAGCTTTACCAAGAAAAATGTACCTTGTGGTGTCTATAAGATTTAAATCAGTTGTAGGAGTGCAGGTATTTCCAACAAGTTCTAAAAAGAACATATTTTTGACTCCCGGATATGTTGGTACATTCCAATATGTCTTAACAGCAGACACAAGCTCAAAAAACAAGGCTGAAAGGTCGCAGAACTCTAAAAGCCCCAGACATCATGGGCTCTGTTTATCAAGCAAAGAGTTTGTTGACTGAATCAGACACCACCTCATCCTGTCTGTTTGGCAGCTGCTGTGCTTTTCTTCTTCTTCTCCTCCTCCCTTCACCCAGGCATAAAGCTAAGTAGGCTGAGGCCTTGGGAAGTCCCTCAAGTTACTTAACTCAGCAATATGGATAGACACAACCCTCCCACTTTCCCCATATGACTTGAATTTTAATAATGTTGGGTTCTCTGTAACCTGATTTGTGTGTGAAAACTTACAAAGATTCTTTTTTTTTATTATTTTGGCAGAGCAGTAGGCCTACCTACCACTGACTTAAAATATTAAACACTTGCTGATGTTTGGAAATATATTATTAAAAGACTGAACACCTCAGCAACACTTTTTGGGAGCAATGTGTGTGTGTGTGTGTGTGTGTGTATGTGCAGTGTTCAACTGCTGGAATACTCAATTCGTAAATGATCTTTGTTTACACTCCCAGTGTTTGTATTAACATTCAATTTTGCATTAATGAATATGAATGTGGTCGTCCAAGTGTTGCTTAACTCACACAGTCTTTTTATTAGCTGTTGCGTTGTCACAAAGCAATGAGAAAAGCCTTCTCTCGGCTCATATCTGCACTTTGGAAATGGAGCTTTTAATACAGATTGTACACTCCATCGATAAATTTAGTTCCCTCTGAATATTAATGTGCAGTCTTATACTAATTAAAAAACAGGACAAATGTGAAAAAATATATGAACAAAGTAAAGACAAAAACAGACAAAAAAAAAATGCCAAAATGTACATATCCCCTGCATCAGTATTACTCAAATTACAGCCCAGAGGCCAAAGCTGGCCAGTGTTAGGGTGCTTGGTGGCCCGCCAACCATTTTCCAATTCAGAGACAATTTGATTGATTCACACTGGGAATTATTTTGTTTGTTTATACCAGTTAGTCGGGCTGCACAGAGGGACAGATATGCCAGTTTTGTATAATGGGATAAATTAGGCTGTTAGTGACAGAGAGGAGACTGATCCGTATGCCTTTAAGGCTTTGCAAAGTGCTGCAGGATCAGACGGTGAGTTGTGCTGGGGGAGACAACTGCTAGCTAAAAAAAGAGCAAAAATTTGGACAGAAAAAAGGACAATTCTGACTCCATAAATGTTTGTTCACATTACATAAACTAAATATACTATCCCTTCTGCACGTGGTCGGAGGAGTTCATGTTTATGGTTTTTATGTTAAGTTAAAAGTCTTTATCATCAATAACCATATGCAAATGTAACTATGGAATGTAACTACTGTTATTCAACGGTTCTCTCAGTGAAATATTCATTGCAGATAATGGTGTGGTTATATTGTAAATATGGTCGAAGAATACGGCTGTTTTGGCATAAGCATTTAATTTACAATACCATTATATGATCAAAACTTTAAAGCTCACAAAGCAATCAAAGTCACTTATCAGCTTAAAACCAAAGTCACTGCAACAGGAGCAGCAGCCTGAGGATGTTAGTCTACAGGACACTGCATCTTTCTTAGCACAAACTTAAAGCTTTGCATAAGTGTTTTTTCTTTTCTTTTTTTAAAAAAAAAATTAGTTATTGATTGTTTACTCTTGTGTTGCTATTTTTTTCTTTTGAACAGTTCTCTGATTTGGTGCCTGGTTTATGGTCTTAAAAATACATTTATATTTTCAGTTAGATTTGTATGTTTTTCCAATGCCGTCTCTCAACACAAACAAAAGACGCAGCAGCCTTGAGTACACTGACACTGTGTGTGTGTGCTGTGACAACTTGCAGCTATTGTACTGTAGGTAATAGAAAAAGGATTCACAAAATTATGAATGTTTTGCGTGGGTTCAATTTGAGGAGAATGTATCTGTCAATGCAAAAGAAAGTTCTTTCTATCTCATCTCACAGAGCTGCACTTGTAGGAACTAACTTTTTTCTTTTTTCATCTGGGCTTGCTACTGCTTTGCCACCGGTTTGTCGTGATTTCTTCCTATTGCAACACTGAAACCCATTTCAATTAACCTCCCAGGGGTGCTGGAGGTTCATCAGCACTTCACCCAAGGACACCAGCAGTTATTGGATGTACAATAAATCAGCAGCAGACTGGAGGAGATGCTCAACTATCCACCTTATACACTTGCAAACACCCAGACGAGAACAACCACCCAGTGCCCCAAACCAAAGAATGCTTTTTCCCAAGAACACAATTATTTTTAGCCATTTAGCCCCACAGTGAGAGCAAAATGCTAATCTTCAGCCAGTATCTCTTTGAAGTATAAGAGGATACTTGAGGAGATTATTTATGGCCATATAGCTGCAGACTTAAATCCTGTTAAGAAGCCCTCACTGTAATGTTGGAGGCTGATAAATAAATAAGAGTGTGTATCAGTGGTGTGTCACCCTGGTTAACATATAACAGTGTGCTAAGTATAATGATCAGGTATGAGCTCTTTTGAAAGCTCCAATCTTATTGCCTCCTGCATCTCCCTTTTTTTCTCACTCTGCCTCTCTGTGTCTCTGCTAATGACAAGAGACAAAAAATTAGGTGTCGTCATTTGATGTCCACGACTTGTTAATGATATGCTTGGCCTTTGCTGCAGTGACACAGCATTCAGCACTGCCAATTGATATGGTAATGCATTATATGTTTATGCTCATATACATATTTTCATTTCAAAGGGGCAACAACAAATGCATGAGCCGAACACAACACTTGGAAAATAGGTCAGTGC
>JAUZTA010000007.1:1077493-1088291 GCA_034780835.1 Ctenochaetus striatus | reverse complement strand
GGCAAGGCACAGACCGTGTGTGCGTTAATCGCGCGTTAAAAAAATTAGTGCCGTTAAAAGGAGTTTGAGTTAACGCGTTATTAACGTATTAACTTTGACAGCCCTAATATATATATTTACATACGAGTGCAAATGTAAATATACAAATATGAGTGCAATATAAATAAATAAATATGAGTGAAAAGACAAAATATGTACATGGAATATTGCACAAAGCAGAGTAGCAGCAAATAGAATTGTGCACTTTCAATAGTGGTTTTGAATATAAATATAAATAGATAAATAAACAGAAGTTGCACTGAACAGAAAAAGTAATAGAAATGTGGTGACAGAGAATTCAAAAAACCAAAGTTATTGTCTGTGTAATTTGTTATTTGGAATTCAGCAGTCTGATAGTCAGGAGGAAGAAGCTGTTCCCGAGTCTGGCTGTTATGCAGCGGATGTTGCAGAACCTTCTGTTAGATGCCAGCAGGGATGGTGGGGGTGGGTTGGGTCTGAACGGATATGGTGAGCTCTGGCTAAGCAGCGCCTGTGTGCAATGTCCTGAATGGGGAGGGCGGAGTCCCAATGATCTTCTCAGCTGTCCTCACCACTCTCTGCAGAGACTTCCAGTCTGGCCTTGCAGCTCCCAGACCAGACAGAGATGCAGCTGGTCAACAGGCTCTCGATGGTCCCTCTCTAGAAGGTGGAGAGGATGGGAGGGGGGAGGGAGGCTCTTCTCATCCGGTGCAGGAAGTGCAGGCACTGCTGAGCTTTCTTCACCAGGGAAGTGGTGTAAAGTGACCATCTGAGGTTGTCTGTAATATGCACCCCCAGGAACTTGGTGCTAGTGACGACTTCCACAGCTGTGTCATTGATGAGGAGTGGTGTGTGGCTGGGTCGGGTTCTCCTGAAGTCGACAATGATCTCCTTTGTCTTGTCGACATTCAGGAGCAGGTTGTTCGCCCTACACCAGTTCACTAGATGTCCCACCTCCTCTGTGTAGGCCTGTTCATTGTCATCCTGAATGAGGCATACTACTGTTGTGTCATCTGCATACTTCAGGATGTGGTTGGTACTGAATCTGGGATGACAGTCGTGGGTCATCAGGGTAAACAGCAGGGGGCTCAGGACACAGCCCTGGGGGGAGCCGGTGTTCAGGCAGATGACACTGGAGGTGTTGTTGCCCACCCGTAAAGACTGGGTTCTGTTGGTGAGGAAGTCCAGTAGCCACTTACACAGGGGGGTGTTGAAGCCCAGGGGGCCCAGTTTACATACCAGGTGCTGGGGGATGATTGTGTTGAATGCTGAGCTGAAATCCAGGAACAGCATTCGCACATGGGTGTTTCTCTCCTCCAGGTGCTCCAGGCTCAGGTGGAGAGCAGAGGAGATGGCATCCTCAGTGGAACAGTTTGGCTGGTAGGCAAACTGGAATGGGTCAAATGATGGGGGGAATCTGGAGATAATAAAGCCCTTTATCACCCTTTCAAAGCACTTCATGATGATGGGTGTGAGTGCAACAGGGCGAAAGTCATTCAAGCCGTTGATGGTTGGTTTCTTTGGCACTGGGATGATTGCAGCAGACTTGAAACACGTGGGGACAACGGCCTGGTTCAGTGAGGTGTTGATGATGTCTTGAGCACATGGGCCAGCTGGTCAGCACATTCCCTGACCATCCGTCCTGGAAAGTTGTCAGGACCCGCTGCTTTCGGCACATTCACCTTTCTCAGGGTTTTCCGTACAGTGGTGGTTTCAAGCTTGAGTGGTTGCTCATCGGAGTGGGGGGTGGCTTTCCTCGCAGGGGTGTTATTGAGCACTTAAAATCTTCCGAAGAAGTTGTTGAACTCATTAAGGAAGCTGATGTCGTCTTGGGAGGGTAAGGAGAGGGTAATCAGTGACAGTCTGGATGCCCTGCCACAGTTGTCTGGTGTTGTTGGGGTCATGGAAGAAGCCCTGGATCTTCTGGCTGTAGGCTCACTTTGCTGCCCTGATGGTGCGGTTCAGATTAGCCCTCGCTGATCTGAGTGCCACAGCATCACCAGATTTGAACGCAGAATTGCGCTCCCTCAGCCGTGCACACACCTCCTTGGTCATCCAAGGTTTCTGGTTGGCCCGTGTGATGATCATCTTGGTGGTTGTGACTTCCTCCATGCACCACTGGATGTATGACGACACAGATGCAGCATACTTCTCCTCCTTGATGATATGGTTGTTTGTTGCAGCCTCTCTGAACATATCCCATTCAGTGTGCTCAAAGCAGTCCTGCAGTGCAGACATAGCTAGTTGGTTTATCTCAGGGGCTGGTATGCTGGAATTAGCATAACAGAGAGATGGTCTGAGGAGCCAAGGTGGGGGCTGGGGGCCGCCCTGAAGGCCTTCTTGATGTTTTTTGTAAACCAAGTCCAATGTATTCTCCCCTCTGGTAGCAAAATCCACATGCTGATGGAAGTTTGGAAGAACAGTCTTCATGTTGACCTGGTTAAAGTCCCCAGCAACAATGAAAACGCCCTCTGGGTGTGTGGATTGCAAGTCACTGATGGCACGGTAGAGAACACTTAGGGCTTGCTTGGTGTTAGCACTGGGTGGGATGTAAACAGCTATGATGATAATGGTGGTAAATTCCTGGGGAAGGTAGAAGGGTCTGTATCTCACAATCATAAGCTCAATGTCCACAGAGCAATGACTGGAGACCACAGTAGCGTTGTTTCACTAGTTGTTGTTAGTGTTGTTTCAAACGCCATGCCCTCGGGATTTACATGTGAGAGCATGGCTCCTGTTGGCTTGGAATGTTGTTAGCCCGTCCAGGCTAATGGCAACATCAGGGACAGATGAGTTTAGCCACGTCTTAGTGAAAATAAAGATGAAGCAGTTCCTTGTCTCCCGTTTGGTGGTTAAGTCCAGCTTCAGGTAGTCCAGTTTAGTTTCTAGGGAGCGTACGCTGGCAAACAGGATGGATGGAAGCAGCGATCTGAATGGGTTAGCCTTCAGCTTAGCTGTAAGTCTACCGCAACAACCGCGCTTCTGTTTCCTCTCACACCACCTCCGATGTCCGCCAGGTCTGACCAGCATAACCAAGGGTATGTAGAGTGGTCTGTGTATCGAAGCTTACACAACCAAAATTGCTGTACTTTCGCAGGCCTAACATAACCTGACGGTCGTATACTGTACTAGCATTGTTGCACTGAGCTATTGGTGCAAAACACACCAATCTAGATGGCAAAATTGAATGTATATTGGCTGTGTTGTTGGGAGCCAAAGCAGCCGCAGCCAACCAGGGTGCCGCCATCTAGGATTAAACATAATTCCACAGAGTGCCTGTTTCAGAGGAACATGATGATGGTGTTTTCAACAATTTATTAAACATGCTTTTTTGATGAATTCAAATAGTGAGTTACTTATGATATTTTTTTTGATTGTGTAGCCACATGGGCAAAAAAGATCAGGTTTTAGGAAAAAAACTTGACAGTATTGGCTGACAAGCTAAGGATTTAGTTCAAAAATCTAAGCTAATCGTTAGTAAAAGTATATCAATATCATAGTTGCTCTTTTATCTCACTAATTTATAACCAGCCCCAACTATAAGCTTGCAATTAAAAATATAGAATTAGAAAGATAACAAACAATTACATATGCATATTATATGCATACTGCATTGATGCTACAGTAAAATGTCATTTTGAGGTGTGTGGCAGGCTAAAGATTTCAACGATCTGCTGCTACAGATAACACACTGACTGTGTGACATATTCAAGCAAGTTTATTTTCTCACACTTTAAAAAGAAAAAAATCCTGATAATGTGTTGCTAAAACAGGATGCTGAAAGCGCAAGGACAGAGAGTGAAAAAAACTTGAACACATGAACACGCACACACAAACATGCACACACAGAGAATCTTATGTCCTCTAATTTTCTCACTCAATTAACCATGAAAAACATGCTTTGTACTTATTTTTGGCATGTATTGTATTATCTTTGTACTTTTGTATTGTCTTTGTACTCAATGCACATGACTGGTTGTTTTGGGTACAAATGTTCTTACTTGATCTCTCAGTACGTCAAAAGATAAAAACAGGCAGATTGAAATTTAAAACCAAACAAACCTAATAAAAGGTTAAAAAAAAATCCCAAACTGGTGCACCATCTACTGACCCTCAAACATTTTTTTTGCCCCACAATTTTAACAAAACATGAATTTGTTGTTAAATAATCAAATATGGATTGTTGTTATTAAATTTGTAGCTTAGATAGCAACACCACTGCTATAATCACGCTCTTATTCTCTCATGGATTATTGTATTTTTCATCATGTTTGGTTGCAAGTTGCTGCTCAAGATCTAGTCCTTGAACATAGTCTCAAGCAGGAAGATTTACCAAAATACTTAGCAGAAAATTACTTAATGAGCATTCTACATTCAGTATCGGGGATTTGGTGTTAATTTGTAGCAAGTGAGTCCGAATTAAATTTCTATTAATTGTGTTGCACAAACAAGTGTGCTTCAGCCACCTCAGCAAATGATGTTATGTGTTGAAAAAACACTTATATGTCAAACTTTGACAGGAAGCAATGAAGCACACTTACAACACACAAAAGTTTCAAAATAAAAGACAGTTTAGGTCAATTTGGGTCAATTATTTTAATCAAATACTCTAGCTTCCATAGTAAAACAGTGAGGTTTCTCTAAGACCTCCTGTGCCAGGCAGATCCATCACACAGGGGTTAGTTCTGGTCTGTGAGCCCTTCAATATCCAGGTCTGTCCTATATGTTCTAAATGGAAAAGACAAGCAGAGAAACTTCAGTTGGGTGTTATCTGCAACTTCCCCTCTCAATTGAAAATTTAAGTTTGAAATAGTGAAATCAGTGTCTCTTCAGGTTCAGTCAACTTACAGATGTTTAACTCACATATATTTTTTAATGCAATTTTAACATCATGGTAAGACAGGCAGACCAGTCAAAAAAAAAATAGTTTTTTTAACGCTGAGACACTTGCTATCTCAGATTAACAATGACAAAAGGCTACGGAATGGAAATACCTGTGTTTTAGTACATTTCAGTGTCCAAATACGACCACACTTAGACGTGCCAAGTGAAGTAAAACATAAACTTTGCTTCTCCTTCTCATCTCCCTTATAGAGCTCAAGAAAAAAAAAAGTGTTTAGGTAAAAAAATAATAATAATCTGGCATTGGTACATTTAAAGGCAACACTTAATGATACATTAATTCTGTGAATACATAAACTGAATCAGTGAACTATATAATTGACCTTGCTTGCTCAATAAAGAGGTTGGCACCAGCTCCTGTGCTGAATGTGTGTAAAACCATAAAAAATGAAGTAAAATATGTTCAATAACCATTCAAAAGCTATACAAAACCCCAAGTTAGCTGTTATTAATTTGGAAGCAGATCACAAGGCAGATGGAGTGAGTAATTGTAAAGAGTCACAAGCATGCAGCAGATTATAAAAATTGGAATAAAAGTGTGATTTGACCCCATAGGAAATAAATTTTATCCACAATACCCTTTTTTAGCTGTGATTAAAGTGATCCTGCATGCTCATGTTTATATAACTCTTGTGATTCCTTGGTAAAAATGACAAACAATGGTACACTGGCAGCCTTTTAGGTTATGTGACATAAGTTGTTAAAAGCTCAGCAGTGTTAATGTACTGAAACAGTTGTGGAAAGAGGTATATTAGGAATCTTTACTTAAGTTAAAGTATGCATATCACAATATACTCCATATGTATACTCACATAGAGGGATGGAATGAACTTTGATTGTCTCCTCAATTACAGGGTACAACCTGACAAAACAGATTTTGCTCTGACAGTCTATTTTTCTTTTTTAATATAGATCATTAATCATAACGATGTATGGACTCTTTCTGTTAACTTACCATCATGAACTCATCACCTAAAAAATGGCTGTGATCAGGAATTTTATTGAAAAACAAAAGCAAAGTAAGTCATCTGCTATTTGCTGTAGTCATCAGGTTCGTGATAACCATAGAGAGAGCAAGTACATACACACTCATATATGAAATGCAACACACATAGGTAGAGTAACTAGATTGTAATCTGGTTAGAATTAAAGTTAGAACTAGCAAGCCAGGTTAGCTGGGTTTGGGTTTGGGTCTAAAACAGGTACAGTGGTTTGGGCTTGGTTGAGGCTTGGCAACATGTTCTCATACCTACCTGTCAAATATCCCCACTTTTGTCATGCCTTTTGGCATCTTATACAGATACACAATGTACCTTTTTGCATCTGTTGCTGATGTGCAAAGCCCTTTTCTGCACCCCATCATTTTTGGATAACATTCAATAATAGGAAAGAATTGTGATTGAACTTTGACATAAAAATACAAAGAAACTAATATATTTAAGCAAGTGAACAATATGACGAGGAATGTGACCTGAAAGGATTAAAAAGACCCTGTTCAATTTAGGTGTACTTTAACTAAATGGCCCCTCACCTGTGTGTGGGATGATACATTTATATTGTTTTTGTATTGGTTTGAAAAATTTAAGTTTTATATTTCATAGGCTGTAATAAACGGCCCTATAGCCTGGCGAAATTAGTTTCACCTATTATAAAAGAACACTTGTCACCTTGTCTTTACAGTGTATAGCAGTACAGAGTCCTGTCGTCATCAAGCAGTTCAGAATAGAGATTTCTGAATTAATATTCAAAGCTCAGTCACCTTAAATTTTTGTATGCTAAACGTTTTCCCACATAGCTGCAAGGAGCTTTCAGTAGTCAGTATCAGGAGGAAGAGCTCACTGCAATATTTAGAAGTAAAGTCTTATGAGAGTCATAAAAGCATTGTGAGTTTCTTAGCTTTGGAAAAAATATAACAAACAACAACAACAACAAAAAATCCATCAGCTTTTCTCTGCTGACCTTACTGGCCAGGTGAACTCACATAGATTACCAGGACAAGGTATAAAGAATACTTTTAGAAATAATACTCAAGTTTTTATGCTGTCAATAATGGACCAAAATTAGATTTTAAGCTTATAATAAAGACATAGATCTGCTTATTACCGCCTTCTAGTTGAGACCACAAAGTATGGTTATCTTTGGTAATGATAGATCCCATATTATGCAGCAACTCCCATAGGCAGTCAAATGTGCATGTGTAACATGCATTATTTTGCTTGAGACTTATTCTCATTTCATATGAGGATAGATCTCATCAGTTAACATGCATACATTCCTTTAACAATCAGTGGTCTCTTTGTATATTTTAGCTGACAGGCAAAGACTGAGCATATACGCATATGTAATGTGTCCTGCATGATTAGTTTTGGGACAGGAGCCAAACTGGGAGAAGCGGCATCAAGGGAAGGTGCGGGTTGAATGAACGTTATGAAGCCCCTACA
The DNA here is from genome assembly GCA_034780835.1 of Ctenochaetus striatus. Classification (NCBI taxonomy): domain Eukaryota; kingdom Metazoa; phylum Chordata; class Actinopteri; order Acanthuriformes; family Acanthuridae; genus Ctenochaetus; species Ctenochaetus striatus. The sequence continues at coordinate 1,080,930 of JAUZTA010000007.1, read as the reverse complement.
GTACTTTAATTCCGCTGAAAAATGTGTCAACCCACAGGTGCATCAAATGAAAGGTTATCTAAACTGAGACATCAAAGTCCCTTGCCTCACTATCAGTAAGCAAAACAGGGTACAATTCCAAATTTACACAGAAACACATTGACTAAACATGCTAATAAGATCTATTTGCTTTGAAGAGGAAAAATAATTACCATCCAGGCCCATCAGATAAATAAAAGCCTACAAACCCAATTAGAGCTGGCTTTTATGATGGATGAAAGGCACTCACTGTAATGGTTTGTAAATAATTTGTGCAACTGCTGGTTTAAACAACAATAGTCTAATTACAAGAGACTGTTGGGATGTGACCTATTTGTACAAAACATCTGCAGCCGCTCACCATCAGTTTGATTCAGTGGTGTCTGAAGCTCCTAAATTGTGACAGATGAGAGGAATAACGGTAGGTAGCAGAGTGCCCTGGGACTGAGTGCTTGGCATTGTGGGTAGGCAGTCATGTGTTTGCTGTGGGCGGACAAAATGTAAACATGCCAGTGGAACAATCAAAGCATAAAAAAGAGCTTTTTGACAATAACTATATTTTCTTGAGGCATCAGTTGCTTATTAAAAAACAAAACTTGTGACTAGCACTCAATAAAACTGGCAATTATTGGTCATTTGTTCCTATTGTGGTGCTGGAACTTAAAATTAAACATCAAGATGACAGCTGGGCAAAGCCGTTTAGGAAGCTGGTGTTCCATGTCTCTGAAGAAAGTTAGAAAAGAGAAGAATTATAATATGACAAGTGAAATGCCTCTTCTAATTGTGAAACAATATTTCAATAGTTTTGCTCAACACATCACGCAGTTCTGTGCCCTAATAGCTGTGTTGTAAACATATGAAAGCTTTCAGCAAAACATTCTTGAAAGAGGGGATTTAGACGTCTATTGTAATTTATATTTTCTTACTTTTTGGGTTCATGTCACTAACCTGAATCCTACTATCTGGCAGACCCCAGAGGTGTACTTTGTCATATCTCACAAGTTGTGACATGGAGTTGGTTTCACAGGACCAAAAGCAGGTAGAAAGACAGGGGAATTGAATAAATGTATTCACTGACAATATTCAAGGGGAAGAGAAATGGTGAGGTGGCTGAAGCTCAGGTGGACGCTGGTGAAGGCAGTGCCACAAAGATTGAGGCGTAGGTAAGGCACAGATAATGTGGAGCTGCTGGAGCTTATGGCGTAGGGCTGGAGGGAATGAGGCTAGGCAGCAATATGGCTGGCAATGAAAACAAGACATGAATAAGCACACAAATGAATAACAATACATGCACTGGAGTGAATACACCAGCAACGTCACAGGAGGAGGCGTGAGTTAACACTACTACTGGATGAGCAGAAACAATCTGGCAGAGTGTGTAGAGATGACTGGTGGTAATAGAATGTGAATGATGATGATGATGATGATGATGATGATGATGAGCTGCAGGTGTGCCAAGTCAGGAACTCCAGCCACCAGAAAGCCACTCCCAGCCTCTACCAAAAAACAGAAAAAGAAAAAAAAGACTACACAGTTTGAGAAAAAAAAAAAAAAAAAAAAAAAACTCCAGGTGCTGTATTCTATCACTATGTTTTTTGTCATGACAGTGTCAAGCATTTTTTTCTAAATATTTTTCTTCACTATTTTGTATTTTTGTTTAAACAAATGCATTTTAAAAATTCCTATTTTGTGTATTTGTGTCCTGGGAAGCCCAGACAAAAGATATAAATTCCACCTGTGTAGTTAACATGGGACTCATTACTAAGCTTGTGCTTGCCATAGGTCCTAATTCAGGGCATTGCACAATGTCCTAGGGGTGAAAACACACTGAAGGGATTTTAATTCAGTTTTATTTATATAGCGTCAAATCACAACAAAGTTGTCTCAAGACACTTAATACATGGAGCAGGTCTAGACCACACTCTATAAATACATTTATATTTTAGATTTATAGGAACCCAACAATTGAAAGCAATTCTCACATGAGCAAGCACTTGGCGACAGGAAAAACTTCTTTTTAACAGGCAGAAACCTCAGACAGATCCAGACTCAGAGGTGGGTGGGATCTGACGGCACCAGTTGGGTTGAGAGAGAGAGAAGGGGGAAGTAATATATATTACTCTGATCTAAACAAATAATCTTTTTCTCTAAAAAACACATCAAAAACTCAGCAATTACTGGTAAAAATAAAGTTAAATCAAAAAGTTATTCAAATAAAATGCTTTGACGTAATCTGTTAAAGCAGATGTGTTTTAAACACTCACTATCAAAATAAAGGCCTAACCCCATGGCTACTTAGGCTGCAGATAAAATACAATGAGAAAAGACTTATGGTAGAGTTAAGTACTAAATAAACAAAAATCTGTGATACTTTCAGTGCAGTAGGCCATGCAAGAACTTTGCTTAATATTGCAGGCGACTATGACGTCATTATCAGCAATATACATTATAATCATCCTTTATACTTTTGTAAACTTTTTTGTTTTTCGTTTTTTTTCTTCAGAATACAACAATCACATAACTAATGATGTTTTGAATACAGTTTTAGTAACATTTTACTATGATTGTCGTTTCTGTAAGTAGTGTATTTTTTGGGATACCAAGGGGCTTCATGATATAAAAGCAAAACATACATTTAATTGAAGTACATGAGCACAAACACACACACACTGAATAAAAAGTTAGTTCCAGCAAGGCTCTAGAAAATTCTCTTGTGGGTAAAGTTCACCACAATGCCCCATTAACAGCTGATCACAGGAAACTGGAATGTATTAATCATTTCAATTAATATTGTCTAATGACTGGACATAGTAAATGTGGACTGTCTGACTGTGTTTAAGTAACACATACATTGCTAATTAAGTACAATTTATCAGGATCCAGACATTCTGCTCTCTTTTCCTTTGTTGTTTCCTCTATGCTCCACTCGCTCCTTTTATGTGTTTGTGTTGTCTTGTTCTCCTTGTCTGTGTCTCTCAGGGCTGGGCGGGGCTCCCAATCTCTCCTGCATTCACTCACCTGCACACCTGATCGTTGTCTGTCTGATACCATTCCCTTTGTTGCTGCAGTTTAAGGCCCCGCTTCACTTTGCACTCACTGCTAGTTCATTGTCTGTGTTCCTATGTGGTAACACCATTGACTGTATAGCCTGCGCATGACTCCACCCAGAGCCTGCCTAAATGACGAAAAACCAAATATGGGAAAAGAGGCGGGAGTCGAAGAACGACCACACCCACTCAGCTAACAGCCCCCGGCTATACGTCAACAGGCTGTTAATCAACAGCTGAAAAGCCAAATTTTGAGCCTAAATATAAAATAATCAAATGAGTTAGAAAAAAAATCCCCCCCTCAGAGTTTTCATGAGATGATAGAGAAGCTGTAGACAAAAAAACGTTTTTTGAACCAGGCTGTAAATATGT
>JAUZTA010000007.1:1012545-1023947 GCA_034780835.1 Ctenochaetus striatus | reverse complement strand
AGGGTCACGTGCAGAGTGGAGAGCCTCTGCCTTGTCTGTTTAATGTCTGCTTGTGGTGGGGTGGAGAAGAATCTGTGAGGGGGAAGGGGGAGGAGGAGGGGGGCATAACTGAGAGCAAACAGGGTGACTCTAAGCACTGCAGATGGTGTCTTAACAAGTTATTTACTCTCACATTCAGTCTTTATTATTTGTGTTATTTTTATTACAGAACGTTGTTAATTCTGCCAATGGGAGGAAAGTCAGTGAACTTTTTTTTTCCTCCTCTCTTTGAGATTTAATGTCATAGAGAGAATAAGACATGTCAGCCCACCTGTGTCAACAAAATGACTTTTTGAGTTTCTTTATAAAAATCACACAAAGACTCTAACAATAATACACCTATTCACAGTTATCTGATGTCAAGGAAACGTGGCACTGCAGGCCCTGGGTACCTAAGGGCATTGTGGGTAGAGCTACAGAGTGCACAACATCTTCATTTGCTAAATATATACAGTATTGTGTGAATGGCAGAAGAAACACTCAAGCAAATAGAGCAAGATTTTTTTTTTTTTTTTTAAATGACTGAAAGTTTTAAAATAAACTATTAGTATCAAGATGCCAATGCAGTAACTGGACAAGTATTTGCTGTGTTTCTTACACAACACAATTGTCTTGTTTGAGATGATCCTTTTTATGTTAAAACAAAAAATTTTAATTTTTTGTTTTAACAGAAAAAACATTAAAAGTGTATTTCTGTTATTACTTTGTACCAATATTACAGTTTCTTTAACAAGTAAAAATTTTTAACATATTATACCACGTTTATTCTTTTGTCAATTTACAATATTATCATGTGAAAAATCTTTAACCATCATAACATCCTAAGTTATGCCTCATAGTGTAAAAACTTCATGTGTTGTCAGAACAAGAAGACACTGTTGACTCGATAATTTGACAATGACTGTTTTATGTTTTGAGTACTAGTGCTCACACAGAGTTTTTACATTTGTCATTTGGCCTTGTGCTGCTGAGAGAGCCAGTGGTTCATTGAGGTATTGACTCATTATAACAATATATCAACCTGTCATGTTATAACAAGAGATGTTTCCTGTTTTCTGAGGAAGTTAGAGTGATATAACTGATAATCAACTGGTATGTTGTTATAGGAAAAACATTTCGGGGTAAAATTTAATCATTTGCTATTTTCTGGCTATAACAAAAAATTTTGCACTAACATAAACATATCAGGGCCTGAAAAATAATGGATTTTTTTTATTATTATTATTATTATTATTATTATTATTATTACTACTGTTGATGGCAGCAGCCATATTAGGCCTCTGGGTTTGCTCAGTAATATACAACCTATCAGAGGACAAAGGTTTGATAATGGTACTGCTTTTTTTTTTTTCCAGCAAATAACTGATTATGGATCCGTGTAAAATTTAAAAAAAGTCCAATATGGTACAGCTTGTAGAGGCAAATGGAGAATTGTTTCTTCCCCATAGTTCCCCCGCTGATGTTTATTGTTGTTTCCTGGAATGTCATGTGACATTTACGTGATGTGAGATCTGAGAGTAAAAAAAGTCAAACATGAATCTGTATTTTATTATAATCAAAGATTGGTAAAATGCAAAACCCTCGCCACTAAATTCAGACTGATAAATTTGTAGTTATATTTCACATTCTGCATCTTTAAATGTTTCGAAATTGAGCCAAATTCTTTACAGCAAACATGACAGCTGCTAAGTGAACTGTCTTACTTATCAACTGTTCTTTTCTTCCTCAAACCATGTCTTGTTTAATGACACTGAATCTAATTAACATTCAGAAACTGTGAAGTACATTAAAGTGAAAATGCATTTGTTAAGCAGGCTTTTTAAGCTGAAATTTTACTGGTGTGTTAATTTACATAAAGAAAGAATTTTGTTTAGAAAACAAAAGACTGTAAAGGCTTGATGTGGAGTTATTTGCATATACCAAACTATATTTGCATTCCATTTACTTTATTTGCAAATGTGTTTAGAGTTACAATTAAACATTTAAAAGAACTACTTTCCCATCCTTTGTCTTGCTTTTTAACTGGGGAAAAAGATTTAAAACCTATGTTGCTTTATAGAGCTAATGTTATTTAGTGATAATGGATGTACTTTGAATCAGAATGAGTTAAACAAAGATCTTTAAAACCTGATGTGATGAATTTAAGATATGGATATTTTAAAGAAATATATATATTTAGTTTTGGTGCTTTGGTGTGGAAATTATAAGCTCTGCCTTGTGCTATGCTACTCAGCCAGATTTGGGAAAAATGATGCAAAAGGCTAGAGTTATCAAGGCAATTAGGGTTTGCATGAGAAACATCTATCCTTGAAGACATACCATTGCGCACAGTTGGACCTCGCCAACTTGGAGTGAGGTAAAAACACTACCCTTCGGCGTTTTCTATGACCTTTACACAGGAAGTCAGGATTAAGGTAGATGGGGTGTGAAAAGGCATGCATTTTTATGAACGTGAACATAGCCGCATATGTCTGCTTGTGTGTGTGATGGTGTGCATGCGTGTGTGTGAGAGAGAGTACGTGGTCATGTGATGTGTGTTTTCCACTACCTCCTGCAACTATTCCCCACCCCCCACCCCCATGTCCGCTGCCAGAAGCGGCAGGTTCTATCTGCAGTGCGACGGAGTGGAGATTGCCGGCTGGGGGATCATTACAAGGGCCATAAAAGAGCGATTTACAGGACGGCCAGTGAGTGGAGTCAGCACGGTCCCCACCCTCCAGCACTGCACCGTGCTGGGTCACCAACGAAAAGTCCAAAATGGAGAATCAGAGGCCAGCGGGGGAACGTGATGACTTAAACATGAAGGTAAGGGACATGGCAACTCTAGTGACATCTGCTTTATGGTCGGTGAGTCAGAAGCAGATTTTAATGTTTGATTAAGTGGGCAGACATGACAAGCTTTAAAACCTTGCTTTTGTTGTAGGAAAATTTCAAAAATTTTGTACCTGTTTTTTAAACTGAATAAACCTATTGGTCTTTTTTTCTTTCTTAAAATTTTATATTAAAAGTGAAGCATAGATTCTTATCTTGACAGAAAGCATGGCCTTCATCACTCACAGCTATTAATGTTATGTTTGCATATCAACAGATCCCTCTATCTTACTGTCAATGAACATATAAATATACTTCGTTAACAGGAGCAAACTGTGCTCTCATCTTTGCTGGTAACCCCTTTTTAATTAGAAAACTATTCAAAATGTGTGCATCAAAGTTACCATGTCATTTCATGAGTATCAATCTTATAGCATTAATTAAGAAGTTGCTTGTATTATTTCTTGGAAATGATTTCTACATGGACTAGTTAAAGCGCTGACTCTCAACCCATATGGATTTATATTACATGGTTTGGTGTGAGTAAACCCTGAGTAATAACCCTAAGTATTTTTTTGTTTGTTTATTTTTTTTATTTATATTTTTTATTTATTTATAGATTTTTTTGGCCACTTGGGGGCAGCAGTCACATTTTATAAAAACAGCACTAAAGTTAAAGAGCAACACTGTGATTTACTTGGTCCTGTTCCTGCCCAAGGACACGTTAGTTCAAGGACTTGAGAAAATGTACATCATATCATGTATAGCTAATATAAGAGACTTTAGGAGGTGGGTGAATGTAAGGGGGGCCACAACACAGCACTACAAGCTCAGGACAGAGAGCTCAAAAATGGACATTTGAGCATCAATAAATCCATCAAATGTGCATAAACTCGATTTGCTAAGAAAATATATAATGCAATAAAAATCTTTAAATAACTATTACAACATGTAGTCACTACTGTGCCTTTGTCAAGCCTGAACATCCTCTCTAAACAGGAAATATTATTTAAGTTTGGTACCAAAATTGAAAATATCAGGTTGTCTCCAGATAATAAAAAAGTGTTAAAGCCACAGATGTAGAGCTGTTCATGAAAACAGGCTCAAATCAAAGCAGCGTAGTCATCAATGGAACAAGTTGTGTTTCCCTGCTTTTGCAATAATCTGGCAGGCCACCAAGGGGGTACAAAAAGAGGTGGGGGTGGGGTTTAAAGGTATGTGTTTATGTGAATGTGCGTGTGAGTTGGGGAGAGAGAGACAGAGAGATGGAGGTCTCTCCCTCACTCTGCCTGCTCCCCACTGTTTGCCAGCCTAATCAGGCCTGCTGTATTCCCGTATATTAGAAGCCAGTTTGTGGTGGAGTCCTGCTGTGTTTGCTCCCCACAAGGCCCCAGTTTCCCTAGGCTGAAGCACACCCTGTGTAAGAGTGTGTTTAGGGTTGGGGTACACATACACACACACACACGCACACACGCATACAGTGCATGAGTGCAGACACACGCACATGCACACAAAACAGAACTGCACGGACTGAATAACTCCTGTCTCCTTTTCTCTATTTTTAAAACATATCTTTTTTTCCCATGTCTGGTCCTACACTGCACTTGGGGATTTGTTCCTCTGCGGCTTCCTGAACCAAAAAGCTCAATCAAGTCTTTGGTTTGTACAATATCCCCCTACATCAACCATAACCAGCACAGCAACTGAATTCATGGTTTGTCTGTGTGGAGTTCTGGTTGAGGCCACAGAAAATGTATACAAATGGAAGAAGAAATAGACTACAGCAAGACTAAATTTTAGGGGTTTTTTTTCAAATGAAGGACATGCACCTCACTTAACTGTCAGCATGATGGTAAGATGCTATAGTAGTGAGTTACATAGTACACAAGCTAAACTCAAGGAATGCAGCTAATGTGGCAGCGCCAAAAACTGCAGTTCTTCAAATGGTCACTTGAGGCCAATCATAGAGCCATACAAAAACAAAGCAAAGAAAACCTAATTTTACTGAAGAAATAAAAATGCTTACCACCTGGTACAAAAACCGTCCCTGTTCCTGAAAACAGTGGGAAGTGAATTTTTATACAAGTCACTTATTCAAGTTATAGTAAGGCTAGCAGTAATGCATAATTAAGGTTGTTTCTGCTTTAGGTGACCTCTAGCCACTAGTTTCCTGCCACTGGCACTACCACAAGTTGTGGCATGGTTTATCATTGGAATCCCCTACTCCCTTCTACCAAATATGGTCACCTCTACCTCAAAAATACCAAAATGGCAACTATTTATTAAACAGTTCAGGGCAATAGCTTTGTGTTAGCCCCGAATCGAGTCTGCAGCTCCAATAAGCCTTACCAGCTAGATAAGGCTGCCTGTATGTATCAGCAAGTTTGCACCACTCACTGTACACAGTAATAGCTGAATGTAATAACTAGGTGACAATGTTGGATGACTATATTAGGACCTGATGAGACATTCTTACACTATCTCATCTAAAAGGTTGTGGCCAGTCATCAAGTGTTCATTGAGACTCAAGTAAGAAAATCAACTAGTTAGTGAAGGTTATAAAAGCATTATAAAAAAAAATCAATTATTTACAGATTCCATATGTAGCAAAAGTCCTTTAATTTGTGAGACACAGAACTGAAAATAAAATTACAGTCTGAATGGAGGACTGTTTCTAAAGGGCATTACTCGACAGCTGTGAAGTGCAAATGATGTTCTTTTCTCTCCTCTGTTTGCTATAGGACACTCTTGTGCCAAGAGAAGATAACATAGAATACTAAATTGCTCAAGTAAGAAAACCAAAAAAAAAGGGAAACTAAAAGAAAAGAAAATTGTGGACTTCCTTTCTCATCCAATGTCAAGCGGTGAGGAAACTCATAAAAACGGGTATCTGACAGAAACAGCCAATAAAACTACTTGAGCTTTGACACAGTTTCCTGCATTCAGCAGTGGCTGAGCACCAACACACGCTGACCTGCTAAATGGAGGAGGCACGGCCTGTTTTAAGCCTGTGAGCCAGCAAGACTTTGCACTGCTGGAAAAGCAGCACAGTAGTGGAGGATGCATTGATGCATTGTGGCAGTGAGGATAAACAGACTTTATGGTGCATTACAGAGGCAGACAAACACAGGGGCAAACACAAATGTAGCCAACACCTTCCTTAGACGTGTCAAATTAAACATACTCCCTCCTGGTGTGTATGACATTAGGGGTCTTCAAATTTTCATTTCTTTTCTGCCATTAACAAAACATGAAATTGCAAGCAGAAACACACCCAAGGCTGAATAAATCCCTGTATTCTATGAAGTTTGGTGACTGTCAGCATGGCATTGCATGTTAACCTTCCCACAAATACACACACACAAACCCTTAAATCCAGTCTCAATGCAAAATACCCGGGCTGACCAGCATGAGAGAGGCTTTCAGCAAAGACCCACATTGGAGGGGAGTGAATGATAATATGCACCATACAGGGCTCTGCACTGCAACACTTGCATCTTGGTAAAATGATCCCAACACTGTCAAAACAAAGAATAAATCCAATTTTATTCCAGTTTGCTCTCACTTTCTGATGCAAATAAATGTCTTGTGATGGAAAACAGTTTCTTAAGTCAAGTAGAATTCAATATGTTTCATAAATGCATTATTGTAAGAAAGAAACCTTCATAACAGATTGTGTCTTTCATATTACAATTAAGATAAAAGTTCTCTTCCTTGAATAATGCAGAGAGGAAATGTTTTGAATATGACCCTTACTATACAACGGAAGTGTAACACTGCCTGTGAGGACTTTTGAGATAAACAAACATCTTATTGCTTATCATTGAATCCCTAAGTTCTCTCCATGTAAAGCGAGCGGGCAGTTAACTCCAACAAACTGATGAAAGTGTGACCTTAAAACAGCATGTTCTGGTATACACAGCTCCTCTACCCGAGTTCCTTCTAAGCATCATAAGGACATTTCTGTTTTTGTTGAAAAAAAAAGACTATTATGATGTCTCTTCCAATTAAGTGCTGTTTTCCATCTCTGAGCCAAATCAGCTTCCATCAGCCGGGAACACTACATCCGCAACCTGAAAAACAAAAGCCTTACCGGCTTTTTAATGAGATGCAGAGAATCCAGAAGGATCTTTATAGTAAATGCCACAACTCATTAGGCTAATTACCCTATCACACATTTACTCCACTGCTAATAACAAAGTAGGCAGAGAGACAGAGAGAGAGAGAGGAAACCACACATCTCCTCATAAAGTTGGCATTCTAGCAATTAGTGAAAAGAAACATTAAAGCCCACACAGACCTCCTGAGCAAAATAATTAAAGAAAAATGGCAGAGATGTTGATTCTCTGTGCCTTTCTCTTTTCAAAGTGTACAACCCCCATATGAGCACTATGGAGAGACAAGAACACGACACATCAGACTTCCATTAAAATAAGAGTGCTATTTGTGTGTTTTTGCATAATTTGACTCACTGTGGGAGACATGACTTGTGAAGTCAAATTTAATTGCCTTTATAACAAGGTAACAAGGTGTGCTTAGTCATTAGCTCCTTGCATGGGTAAAAATAATCCAAAAACCTCTAATGTGCTCAGCTTCCTCTGAATGCAGAGCAGCAAGGATTTCACTTAGGAGCAACAAATAATCATATTTTAGCACCACATTCAGGTGAATCCTCAGCTCTTTTTGCTCCCTGAACTGAGGGCTGCCTCTGACGCTGTTGATTACAACACTTTAATTGGCCATCATATACACTTACAGACTCGGCTGGCTTCTGTATTCTCCATAGCACTATTTAACTGGTAAGTAAGTCAAGTTCTCATTTCGTACTTGCAATCTTTTTGCACCTGCTGTTTCACAAACAGACACTGAAACTGCACCACAATGTAATATTTGACTGTAAAAAATAAATTATGATATGCTTGATGTCGTTGTATGTATCAAATGTAAAATGAAAACAGATTTTATATTAAGTTCTATCTGCAGATACTGTCAGTACAGTATTGATATACACAAGGTATCACTCATTTTATTTCACTGTATCTACATCTCTATAAACATGGCTGGCAGGGCGAATGTGCTGCAACAGCTCGAAACAGAAAAAGACACCGTGTATCCAGTCAACACAACAGGAGTTCTACATCCCTCTGAGGGAGGAGCTAAGTATAACAGCTATATTTGACCTGAGAGGGAGACGCCAAAAGAGACAGATCGGTTTTCTGAAGTAGTAAGACGAGTGGTGGAAAGAGACAACATGTTGATTTTGTTTTTTCTTATGTCTTGTTTTTTGTGTGTTTGTGAGCAATTTTGGGTGAATGTAAACTAAAACAAACAAACAAATAAACAATTTTAAAATTAAAACAGATTTAAGTGGTTAGTGCTACAGAGACTTTGGGTGGCTTCCATGTGTCAGGTTGAAACATTAAGGTATTATCTTTGTCCCTCTTCTGGAGGTCTGAAGAGCAATTTTTCATTTTTGTATTTGGCATGTTTTTTGCGTTTTGCATGTTTTGTTTTGTTTTGTTTTGTTTGTTTTGTTTTGAATTGGTATCATTTCTGAAAGTGACACTTTTTTTTTCCCCAATTGAGATGTTTTGGACCATAGAAGTGTGTTTGCCCTTACTGGTCAAGGTAATAAAAAGAAAAATTTTTGTAGAACAACTGTGACATTAAACACAGTAAGCCTATCATGCTGAGCTGTATGAAACAAGTGCACCACCAAAACAGCCGGGTTCAGGTGAGACTGTGGACAATATGAGGAACTGACTGCATCAACCACAGTGACCCACTATTCAACGAGGCTTATGTTACCAATTGATATGGATTGTTCTCCTTTTTCCTCATAAAAATATTAAAATGCTCTGGTTGCCATGTTTGACTCTTGTTTGATAGCACAGGTGGATGGACAGATGAATGGATGGATAGATAGACAGAATTTCACAAGGGTTGAACCCCCGGGTCTGATCCTTAAATCATTCCTGATTAGCAATGAACTTGATTGTTTTCATCAACAGATTAGTGCTTATAGAATCACAGTAATATGTGCTACTTTGACTCAACAGCCCAAAAAAAAGACTCAAAAATGATTGTATGTTCTGTGTTGCACTACCATACACAAGGTCCAGTTAACAGGGTGTTACAATGAAAAAAAGAGTAATTTTTCTTTCATGGTGAATAGGCTGCTTCTATAGTTATGTTAGATTTGAAAAAATGTATTTATTATTTACACTGACTAGAACAGATCTGAGTCTCACAAACACAAATAGGTGGGTAGTGGTCTAACAAAAATGATATTCACAAACAGGCAAAGTCGTGGATTAATATTATGTTTGAATTTAAGGGGCACATATTGAAATGGATTATATTGTGAATCTGGATGTCTGTGCACAATGATCTTGAAGGTATACATATTAAACTATTCCAGTACCCTGCAGTGAATGACTGAAAGTCTGGCACAGAATAAGGTACAGGCATTTATTCCTCTCTTCACATCACAGTGGGGCATTTATTATCACTGTAAAGAGATATAAGGTCATGTTTGAAATTTAAGAGTCTCGTTTTCATAGTTGTTGTTGTCTTTTTTAACAAGTCATGTAAAAGTGTGGATATAACATACAATAGGAAAGCTTTCATCGCCTTACAGTAAGTTATCCATAAAGTTTGTATTAATCCTTTCAACTCATTGGATGTGGTACAAATTATGATTTCTGATACTGAGCTAATTAAATTAAATTGATCTGACCTGACATGAAGCTCTAGAAAAGGATGTTTTTTTTTCCTCTTACATGTTAAAATATTTATTCAATCTATTCATTGACTGAGCCATTACTGCTAGCCACTTGTGCTCCTCGTGTGTTATGTCTCTCGATTGTTGCCAGCAATTTTATGATTGAAAACTACTACCAATACACACTGCTGCAAGTCCTTTTTCACAGCGTGTTAAAACAGTTTTCCATCCATTAACCAAACCAAGAACAAATACACAGACTTCAAAACTTACAGAGGCATTCCAATCCAACAGCTGGAAAAGTAAATTAGAATTATTAACATTAATATATTCCCTTTAGAAGACAACAAAAGAACTGGAAAAGAGAAAGAACTGAGAGCTGAGACCTCATTTTAAAAACTTTAATATTAAGGTTTGCTTTACCGCCACAAACATTTTTGTTGTGTTTAATTAGTGTTGTGAGCTTTTTCTGTTCTTGTTCCTTTGTATGTAGTTTAAGGAAGGAAGAGGAGGAAAGTAGAGACCCAAAAAACCCATGTGTAAGTGAAAAAGGCGCTGATTTGGACTGAGACTACACCCACCACCCCCACCACACAGCACCACCCGGAGCTGCTCCAAACATGGCTGCTCACATCAAAGGCAGCCTTGTATCTCAGAGGAGCTGCTAAGGACTTTACAGCAGCTCGCCTCAGGCCTGAGCGCGGGGGCTCGCACCTCGCCAGACAGCGGTGGTGGATACCCGCGGGTGGGACCTGAGGAGCTGGGACACACAGTCCAACACAGTCTGCAGTGTCATCGTTAGGACTGCCTGCGCCAGACTGTGCAGGGCAGCTCGAGCCTCGTTCAACTTAGCAAATCTAGTCAGTTGTTGGTTTGCTGCCTCCACTAGGAGATCACCAAGCTCGATAAAAAATGTCTGCATTTTGAATAATTTACTTCATAAATAGATAATACAAGCTCATTATAAGAATGCATCAATATTCTAGTGATAAGCTGAGAGAGGAGTGAGGTGTTTTCTTTTTATTTTTTTAATAGAGTTTTGGGTTTCACCCAGCAGTGATTTTCTTTCTTATTCTTTGCACCTCACACGGCGGTGCCTTTTAGGCATTCTACATGGTAAATGAAGGCATAGAATTTAAAACAAATGTATGTAGGTTGATCTATTAACACCCCACAATATAGGGGGCAAAAATTAAAAAGGCAATAAGCTTTTGTAATATTCAGTGCAAAAATTATGCATTTATTTATGCAATTATTTTGCTTGGAGTTTACTGCAAATTTATCTTAAAGTCTCCATAGACAAAGTTCGCATCTACTTTTATTAAATAAGAAAGAATATTTCAGCAACAGTGTTTGATAACTAAGCATGGTGTAGATGTCTTGATACATTGAAATTCGATGTCACAAAAGCCAGTGCCACCTTTAGTATGGTTCATATCTATGTTTTGATGTTATCTGGACCAAGGAGAATAGCACACCAGTGGTTTAATTCAACAGTGAGGTCTCTACCATGTGTAGGGTGATGCTTACCTTTGAAAATGACTGTTGGCGTGAAAGAGAAATAAATTATGTTTTACTATGTAGGTCTGGAACCTTACACAAAAACAACTCTGTTCGCCTGATAAACATTTCTTTATGGTACTTAACATGTTTTGTTTTTTGTTTTCTCTAGCCCTTTTGGCAAGCATTTCAAAGTATTCATTTATTGTCTAACCCTAATTATCAGACTCATAAGAGGCCAGAACATAACCGAGTATACACTGTGCAGAAGGAAGATAAACAGCCTAACTGTTGTGAGTATGTCAGACACTTAAAAATCATTTTATTA
>JAUZTA010000007.1:976534-989145 GCA_034780835.1 Ctenochaetus striatus | reverse complement strand
AGAACCTCCTTATTTCCAGTAAATTGCTTTGCCTGATTTGCCATTTCAGATAAATTGAAGTGTTGGCCAAAATTTGCAATTCACAGGAAGTCGTCCCCTCAGCCACACAGAAGAAGTTAATCCATATTTCACGTTTGAATATAAGATGGAAGCAGAGAAAAAGGGAAGGAAAGGGAAGATAGGTAACTCCTTGCCAGGAGATGAGGAGTGCAAGGGGAGGGGTTGGGGGGTGGGGGGGTAGGAGTGGAGAAAAGGCGAGAGAATGGGAAGAAACAGGCGCCATTTAGACTAAATGGCATCCAAAAACCCTCTCCAATTATCTTTGCCTACCATGCCAGTGAGACTGACTTAATTAAAACGACTTGAGAGGGAGGGGAGAGAGGAAGGAACTGCCAGTGATTGAGGGGGCAGGCAGGCGACGTATCTGCACCGAAACACAAAGCTCAGGCAACGCGCAGGCTGTCGACCACTCTCCCTTTTCAATTCCTGACTTCAAAAGAGAATAAAGAAATAATAATAAAAAAGAGAGGGGGTTCTCACCATTCGCAGCCATGTAATTGCGCTATTTAAATCCTACATTTTTATCATTGTTAGAATATTCGTTGGGGGGGACAGAGGAATGTATAAAAATGGATAATAAAACTGCTATTTTTTTTGTTCCTTTCTGACTCCCCCCTCCTATAATCCTTCTGCCTTTTTTCTGAGAAAAACCTTTGACAGTGACCTTTTCGCATGAGGTCTGTTTCTATGGAAACAACGTCCAGCCCCTCTATATTTGGTGTTTTCCTGTCATCGAGCGGCCAAAACTGGCCCACTTGTGACTAAAAAGGAGAATGCATTATAGTTAAAGATTTGTCTCTGAGTCCTTTATTTCATCATGTATCTACTGCTGGAAAAGCATGAAACCACTTTGTTACATGATCATCGTTTTTGACTTGTGCACTAGATTACAGCAAAAAAGAAACCACTACGCATAAAGTCTCACCAGACAATCAAGTGTGTCTAACAATATTAACGACACTAAAAACTTTTAAACCATTAACTAGTTATGCTGTAATATTTCAACAGTAATAATATTATAATATATTTACTCATTTGTCATTTATAATGGCATCCAAGTTGGTATCTCAATTAGTATCTTAACCTAATTTTAAATTTGAAATATACTGTACATTTATGTACTTTAATGGATCTCAATCAGTTCCATAGGTATCTCTTTGTATTTTGGCTGTGAGCATGTGCTGAATAATGTAGCAGTCTAAAACGTGAAGAAAAATATCATTCAAATACACAATATCATAATACAATATAATCTTACTGCAAAAACACAAAACCCAGGGCAACGATGCTGTAAGTGCAGATCCAAGCGGATTTGTCATTTGGTATAGTGCAAGGGTCCTTCTGCCCTTGTGTCCACTTGCTATTTGTGTGCCTCATTATGAACCAAGCTGTGTTGAGATGTGTAGAATGGCACAACAAGGGGTGTGCCAGTAAAGATTCGCTCCTGTAGTGCAATTTTGGTGCCATTTTTGAGAAAAAATCACACCTGGGCTGCCGCCAGCTCAAACCAGGTCTAAAAAATAAACACAGCAGACGGAGGGCTATTTCTGTGGCTTTAGCAAGCAAGAGCCCACATGAGCAGTGCTATCCAAAATCCCACAAACAGGTTTCGTCGATGTCCTACGTTTTTCATCCCACTTACAAAAATAATTAAAATCATTTTGTTACATAAATCACTTTGCATCAGGAACTTTGAGTGTCCCTATTTTGCTTAACATAGTTCCAGCACCTGTTTTCACTATACTGAATGAGTTGTTTGTTAACATATGAGCAATGATTAAATGGCAAATATAGTTTTAAGTTAAATTATCCTCAGTTCTAATGCATCACCTTGCCTCGACGCCCTCCAAAACTCTTGACATAGTTGTTTTAATAGAACAATGGTTATTACATTAGTTCCCTCTTCCCAAGCCAGTAAAACATCCGTAGCTCATTGAAGCCTACGCTTAGAACCATGAATTTGGTGATTACGAGCCTGAACCTAACATACATGTGTGTCAGTTTACTCCAGCACAAAGTTTGGCTGCCGGTGACGGTCCTTGCTCACCCATTATAACAGTACACTGGGACACAATGAGAATGAGAGAGGCTGATTCAATTTGCTGTGACACACCCTCTTATTATCTGTTCCTCCTGCTATACCACTGTGCCTCGCTGCCATGCTGCGTCACTGATGCGCTTGCATTTGTGGTCACTAAATTACCACCGTTATATCTGCCAACGTCTAGCTGGACTGACAAGCTAGAAGTTGGCAGACCTACCTACCCCAGAAAAGAACCTGAATATTGAACAAAATAAGAAAAACATCCACAAATGACAAACTAAATTTTGTCAGAACACCCAAAAAAATTTTCTGACATTTGTCACCCTAAAGTGGCCGAACTAGTTGGAAAAAAAACAAAAAACAAACATGGTAACATGTTTTTGATGCAAGATTTTACACCCCAGATCAAGTTATTCTTAATGTGTAGTGTCAACTAATCAGGGGCCAAGAAAACTGCAACCATGCATGGACAAAGACTGTGGTAGGGGCTTTTTCATTTGTAACTGTCTGTTTCTGTAACAATTGAAATTTACTCACACACTAAAACCATAAATGACAAAGATTTTTTCTTTCAGTTGTGTTTTCTATCACACGAGACCTTTCCAAAATAGGCATGATGTCAAAAATTCTACTGGTTAACACACGATACACTCAGATTTAAGTTGAACACATAGACAGTGTCTTCTTTAAGCGCGTGAAAATGAAAACAATATAGTTGTGTCAAATTTTGCACATCCATCATTTTCCACAGTGAAGCTCAAAGGTCATGGTGAAATTAATTGAATAAAAGTGAAGGCAAAACCACAGCATTACATTGAGAAACATCACTAATGTTTCATTTAGCATAACATTGATGCCAACCACACAAAAGAATTTATAGTATTATTTCATTATGGTAAAAAAAAATAAATAATTCACACCCATTTTCTCCTTTAGCAATAATGTTGCATTTTGACAGGAGCTAATATTATTTGCAAACTGTGTCTGCCAAATAACTACGAGCTCATAAAGGAGTTTATCAAATATCACAAATATCCAGCATTACAAACATTATCCTACACTATTAAACCACAGGAGGTTAAAACTACCATTAAGTGCAATAGGGTTCAGGTGGCATTAATGACTGTTTAAAATATGTGCATATATTTACATCTAAATATGAGCAGAGAGACAATCTAGAGACAATTTTTAAAAAAAGTGTTACATTCTGAGTTTTATAACTCACTGTCCTTTATAACACATACATACACGGAAGTAAATTTAAATTCAGCATCAAACCATGTGCCACTGATGTCAGTAAAAAAAACCTCTTTGACTAAATAGAAACACACTCACAAGCACACATACAAACACACACTCCTCTGACACCTTGATCAGCCAATACACAGTAACTGGCCATGTGTCACAGCTAACACCTGTTACTGTGCTTTTGTCTTGTGAGCTTATTGTAATAGACTGTACAGTATTCCTCACTAGAGACAACACAAACTGAGGCTGTTTCATCAAATGTGTTTGCACAGAAGGTTGGTGGGCGCTATAATTTCAAGTTTAAATGTGAGAATACACTGTATAGGATAATTGCCAGGAATGAAGAACCACTGTGTCAACATACATTGGCTGGAAAGAGTAGGCAAAGGCAGCTTGGATAGAAATTAACTTTGAAAAAAAAGCAGTGATTTAAACTTTAAAATGACCTGTTGGTGCATTTGTTTAAAAGTTATTATATTTTTAAGTAACTGCAAAACATGACATTTTAGTGAGAAGGGGATTCTTTGTTTATCTTTATTTATTTTACTTCTTATAAACAAACTGTACATAACTCCTCTTTAAGAACACGCATGTTTTTAATGTTACTAAGTATTGTTTCTATTAATACTGAATTTGATAAGACACTGTCTGAGAGGCTGAGGGTCTGAAGGTGAAAGAGAGTCTGAGTGTGTGTAAGTGGGACAGAGAGAGAGGAGAAGGAGGGTTGAGTTAGCATGACAACCGCTATTTTGATGGGGCCAAAGCCAAGTATCTCCACATATCCACTTTCCCTCTCCTATTCATCCCCTGTCCTCCCCGCTTTTCCATCTCCAGAGCCCTCCCTCTTTTCTCCATTCCCCCGTCTCCTTTCTCATCCTTGCAATTGCGCTCTCTTCTTTCTTCCTAAACTCACGTTCTCCTCTTTTCACTGATCTCCCTTCTCCTCCCCCCTTTCCTTTTTCCCTTTTACCCCCTCTCTGAATGTCTTGCCCTGCTCAGGGAGCTTCACATTCCCTTGTGCTGAGCTTAGAGAGTAGTTTAAGAAAAAGAGGGAGAGACAGAATATTAATTGTCTCATTGTAGTTTGAATGTGGTTATTTGTTGGCTTTGGGGAGGGAAATAACACTTTGTGCACAACTAAGGCCACGTCCCATTTTACTCTCAAGGAAACAGTCAGTGCCAGTAGTCTCTGAACTGAAACAGACACAGACACATCGAGGATCAAGTCCATATCCTTAACCCCCAGTACTCTGCTTCTCACTGGCCAGATTGTTCATTCACAGACACACACACATATACTGTACACACATATACAGATACACACCGCCACAGTCTCAGCTCCAGTTGCCAGGGAGACCGCCATACCAGGGCTCTGACCCAGGAGGTTTGGGACTGTTTTTCAACCCCCCAACCTCCCTCTCACGAGCAGGAGGGATGGCAGCTGTAGGACAGCTGTTCCTACCAGGCCAGAGCCTTAAACCACAACCATCATCCCACCATCAGTGCAGCCTGGATGAAATTTTGGGGACAAAAACACCCTGCAGTCCAAATGATTAGACACATCTGCCTTACTTAGTAGATCCCTTAGAAAAGTCTGTGGAAAAGAACAGGAGGCAGATTCCACAGAGCAATAAAGATCTTACAGAGTTTACCACATTTCTCAATATGCTTTCAGTTTATGACCTAATTAATTGAAACATGTCCAGACATAGCTTAGCCTTGGCTTTTCAAGTCTGGCTTGAAATTACTACTGATGGTACTTTATCTGTAGTGATATTGAGACTATTTTAAAACATATTTTTAATAATTTATAGTAAAAGATCATTTTATATGCAGGGATTGCTAATAAATAAATAGGTAACAAACACTGATGAGAACAACTAAGAGGCAGATGAAATTTATCTACTAACTCATGCGCCAAATTATTTTGGTTTTTACAGAAAAAAATAAATAAATATACAAGTCTTCTAGTGCTTAAAACTAAAAGGAGTTTGCTGACTTGGCAACTTTTTCAAGGTTAATAAATGCCTCTAAAATCATTATTATTACTTTTTTTTCTTTTAGGTGAATTATGACAATTTAACTAGTTATTTTAAAACTAGTAACTATAACTATATACTATAACTATTTTTGCTTAGTGTCATAACTCTCTCTGGTAATCCATGCTGTGGGTTGCAGAACAGGCTGTGCAGTAAATAGTTTGAAGAATTCAGAGTGGAAATCATACTCTCTTCACTTAGCTTCAAAGACTGGTTAGTTTTGTTGGCAGGGTCTCATCCTTCTGGGTGACGGTTCAATGTTGTTTAATTTTATATATTTATTAAATGCATATTTGCATTTTCATTACATGGTAATTCAATGGCATTTTGACAGCACACTGACAACAAAGCAACTGTAAAGGCTCTGTTATGTTGGGAGTTTGGGCATGTATGGCTTTGAAAAAGTTGCTTGTGATAATGTAGTTTATTTTCTTAGGTAATCATTACATCAGACTGCAAATCTTTCCATCAAATTACAATAGTTTTACCTCTGTTCACTATCAACAACGAAAATAGATTGTGGATAATTGGCCTAATTTCCACTGTGTGTCCAGACAGGCCGAATGATGCTTTCTAGTTGTTTATAGCAGTTCATTTCCCTCGATACCATCTCTGATTCCTATTTGCATGTTCTACCCAAAAGAGATAATTACCTCTTATTTGGCCTCACTATGAAGAAAAACAATGCAGAGCCAGTCCTAAACTTTATGTACAAACTAAAGGCTAGTTCAGTTAAAGGAGAATTCTATCTTTTTTGTCATTAGTCAGGTTTTTGGTTTTCAAAAGACAATAAACTCTTGAATTCATACTTGTATATGCAGTTTTTGTGATACACACAAAGTTAAACTTAATGTTGTCTTTGCCAACAGTGTAAAAAATCAATAAATATTTCTTTGTAATGTCACAGCTTGATAACCAGTTGTTGGCACATAAACTGTAACAGTCTGATTCCCTCTCATGGTCCCATAAACAAACTACGATATACATAACAGCCAGGGGAAAGAACACAAGCCAGGGTTATAGTAGTAGTACACCCCCTTTACAGTATCCATTACCTCACTCTATAATGCCTGCTTCTCATAGGTGAACATGTTGCTTTATTCAGCGTGTAATAGAATTTGGCAGGCCCCTCATCTGCAGGAGCCAAAGAGGCCATTGAGCTGAAACCAACGGTAGACAAACCGTGTCAGCTTTAAGATGGTGCAGCAAATTAAAGTATAGGCCAACTGATCTTGCAACTCCAATGTGCACAATGTAACTATGTACCATTGGGGAACAGAGCGATTTCAGTAAGATGGATAGTCACATTTCAATGGATTTCAAGGGCAGACATATCAGTCGGGATCATTACCTCTGTGAAGGGTTGTTTTAGTTGTTTCAGTTTCAGTGGAGAACTTTGTTAACATGACTGCATTGAGCATTTTGTGGAAAAGAAAAAGGAACAAGAAGATATAAAGTGTTCAAAGGGTCCCCTCACTCAAAATTTTGATTTCTGCTTTTGCTCCAACAGCTGGATGTTTGAGCTTCACTGTGCTTGATGATTTATGTGCGGAGTCTGACTTTAGATGGGTGTTTTCGCATTCATCCACTGAGAGTGAACTTTTCTCCCCACTCACTGAAAATTAAGTTTTCAAGAGGTGGGCCAACAAGCATGATTTGTGCTATCAAAAATAGTTTGGAAGCAAATTCTGGTGTAATATTTAACTCACACAAGTGTGATGTGGAAACTTGAAGGCTCAAAGCAAACACACTAAGCATGGAAATTTCAGTAAAGCATGACACATCTCCTGCAAAGTAGGTTAATTTTTGATTGACAAATGCTTGCATTATCATAGACTCCATATTGAGAAGCAAAAATAGTATTTCTAAAAAAAATCCCCTTCTCAAATGTGTGTGTGTTTTTTTTAAAACAATTATTTCTATAAAATGTCACTTATATGTATAGTTTGCCACTAGAAAGGTATTGTCATATGACTCTACTGAAGGGAAAGCTGTCTTAACACTTACACAAAATCCCAAATTCAAATGTATCGAAGGGTTAGGTCAGGGGTCAGCAACCCGTGACACTCAAAGAGGCATTTGAACCCGTTTCTCACAGAAAAGAAAACACTGAGAGCCGCGAAACCCTTTCGACATCTAAAATGAAGATAACGCTGCATATCTCTCTCTCTCTGTTTTTTTACCTTTATTCTATGTATAAAAAAAACTATAGTGTGTTGCATTCATGAAATCAGTGAATTATAGAGAAAATGATTTTTTTCTGCATGCAACAAAAACATTTCGAAAATTTTGAACTCCGAAAAAAGACGCTGGCGAGTTAGTACACCGCGGCTGAATCGATGTCTTTAATTTGCTGTCTGGTAAACATTCTGTTTTCTTCAGAAACTTTTCTTTTCTTGGAATCATTCATGGTTGGCCTACCGGGGCTTGAAAAGCTCAATGAATTGCGCGCGGTTGTCGTACGTGTCGCGGTTGTGACGCATATTTTTAGCGACAAAAAAAGAAAAAAGAAAAACGAAACAGAAAATAATCACGTGTTATTTTAATGTTACAAGAACACCGTAATCTTCAAATTTAGAATTAAAATTAAAAAATAAACAAAACAAAATAATAAATAAATTTAAATTAAATACTTATTACTTATTTTTCAAACAAAATAATAAATAAATTTAAATTAAATACTCATTACTTATTTTTCAAAGACACAGGGAGCCACAGCAGAGTGATGAAAGAGCCGCATGCGGCTCCGGAGCCGCGGGTTGCCCACCCCTGGGTTAGGTTAAGGGTTAAGCTAGATTGGGTATGTCATAAATTCAAAAATCAATTGCAGGCAAAGAAACTTGAATTCTCCAGCACAAAGCAGACTTCTCTGTAGAGAGAGTGAGAATCTGCATCGGCACAGTCACCTGAGTTATATCAGCCACAGCCAAGCTAACAAACAGCAACTCTTCTTTTTGTTTTGCGTTGTTCTGTTTTGTTTTTGTTTTCGTTCTCAGGTAAAAATGCATAAAAATGTTCTGAATCAACTATAACATGACTTTTTTTAAACTATTATATGTATATATACATATATACATACATAAATAGATAGATAAATAAATTGCGAGAGAGAAAGAGAGCGAGAGAGAGAGAGAAAGAGATTTTTTTAGCATAATTTTCTTTGAGGTATTATCATAAGCCGTACAATTTTCTTAAACCCAACAGAGTAGTTATGGTGCATAAACCTACTTTAACTTTCCCTCCAAACTACCAATAATCGAAAACAAATAACAAGACTGGATTATTGAGATTAATAAAGGAAAAAAATAAGACGAATATTAATGAGTTTAACGCAGATCTCGGATCCTACTATCTCTGGCTTCTAAAGCCTTGAAGGCAAATTTCACCCATGTTCAGGGTAATGGCGCAATGTGCCCTCCTGTGACCAAAATGGGTATTACAAACAAACGTGACTATGAAGAAATTCAACCTGTTTTGCACATAAAGAAAAAAAAAAACTTAAGGAACTCAAAGAGATAGTCCTAAAGTCATAAATAAAGGAAAGAAAATAATTTTGACCAGACTTCCAAAATAGATCACCAAAAAAGTAGCCAAGATATAAAAGAAAATCCTTGCCTTAAAGGGCTTCAAAATTATTAAACTCTGTTAAAGTACTTTTCTGTCAGTTACAGGTACTCTTGTGTTTCTTTAAAAAGAACACTGCTAATACAACTAATTTAATTATATTTACAACTCATATTAATAAAAGAATAATTTGTAATCAGGTAGCAGCAATAATAGATTTAACAGCTGTGAATTATTTCATCACACACTGGGCTTTCAGTGGTGTTAGCTGGCCTTCAGCCTGTGTGCAGATTATTACCTTGGTCTTACAGCACCCAGTTATGTTTGAGCAATGAATTTGCCTCCATCTATGTTTGCACCCATCTTAGTTTCTGTCGGTTTAGATGAAGTGTGATGTGGGAGGATTTGGACTGGACTGTCTAGTCACTTCTAAAATATATAATTTATACATATCCATTGCTGTTACTTTGCCAGAAAATAGAATAGCTGCCTTGAGACAGATTCCAAGAGCATAAGACACAAAAATAGCTGCTATTCATGTCCAACCTGACAGTCAGAGTATACTTGTCCAGTTTTTTGTGTGTCTGTTTTCCTCTGTAGATCGCAGTTGAGTCTTTTAGTATGACTTCCTCTATAATTAGCTAGTGGTGTTGTAGAGAAAGACTAACCTGTTCTTTTTTCTTCACAGTGTCAGGAAAAGGAGTAGGCTAAGTTAGAATAGTGGTGATTTGGCTCTCCCCCTCCATCTGTTTTGTTTTCCTTCCATCTCCCTCTTTTTGATGAGCTGGGTCTTCAGTCCCCCTTATAAAATCCCATTAGCTCTTAATGAAGTCGGGCTCCTAGCCTCTCGGCCTCACCTCATTTAGCACGATTGTCTGGCGGCCATTAGCATGGAGGCAATTACAGCCGCACGACAAGAGTAATTGGAAATGCCGACAGGGACCCTGAGAAATGGTAATAAATAAATATAGAAAAAATATTCAAACTAATAAGCTTCCATTCAGATGTGGGGAGGGAGCCGCATGTGTCTAAGTTAAATCAACATAATTAGAATTAGGGTTGGTAGGGTAAAAAGCCTGGGTGAGGGAGAAATGGATATGGATGGATTGAAGGATGATGGTTAAGCATAAAGGTAGTGAGTGTGATGAAGGAAAATGTGGGATCACACAGTGAAGCTAATAATGTGGAGCTAAGTGTGACCTCAAATTCATGTAACAAAGAGGTCAGAGAGAGTATGCTGGCGCATGTCAGTTTGCCTTCCACTCCTCCTTGATTAAAGGTAGATTTGCCATTCAGTGGCCAACAAGTAGCCTTATAATAATTAATGCAAGGCATGTTACAAATTCCTTTAACAGATGAGGCTAAAGGACTTGTATAGCTGCTGCTGTATATTTAAAATATAGGCGATGGTGAATGGGAAATGGTGGCCAAAACTATTTCATATCTGTTGAGTCTGTGACCTAAACTGCTTCACTTAGATAAAGCACTTTTCAACATTATGTTAATCATCAACTCTAAAATGTAGTTAAAATTCTCAGAAGTTAAAAAATGCTTATGATTAATATGCACTTACAGATGTCCTGATTTAACTAAAATCTTGTGGAATGAGCACATAAGCCTGGCAGGACTAAAATCCCAATTGCCGAAACCTGCTTCTCCAACTCAGGAGGAAAAGCAAATGAATTTCTCTCCATGAGCAAGGCTAAATGAGGCCCAAAACACTTTACTGCCAGCAATGCTCTAGCATCCAATCTGTAATAACGTGCTGCGTTTGTGAGATGAAGTACTGTGATGAATTACAGCAAGTTCTATTATTTTGTTTTCCCCACCAAGGCGGTTGTTTTCAGTCCAGTTTATTTGTTGCTCTGTGTGTTATTCAGCAGGACACCTAGATAAAAATCACCGAGCAGATTCTTGATAAATTCTTAAGAATCTGTTAAGGTCAAAGTAAGTGGTCAATCACATGATTTGGGTATTGTCAGTCATAGTATGTAAAGCCTATAGACCGCTGTGTGTACAGTCTGTGCATCTTTTTTGAGAGTATCTGCCCTTGGAGTGTTTCTGGTGAAGGGGTGAAATGGTAAACAAAATAGTAAAATGTAGTCCACATAGATTGCAAAATTGTGTTTGAAAAGGATCAGCTGTGGTATGAATTCATAAAAATGAACAAAATAACAAAAAGAGTTAAGCAGGAGAGGCCAGGAAGTGAACTGAACTTCACTTTGTTGTCTTCTGTAAGCTACTCAGTGATGTCATATAGACGAAACTACAATTTTTTAGGAAATTCAGCTTGGTGTAAAATATGATGGATATGTGTGAAAGTGATTCACTTTATTATTAGATCAAAGTGGGAAACTCACCACTGCATGAACTATGAGAACTACTTGAGAAGTCTGGGAGGCTTTGCTGAAACAACAGCAGGCTGCAGGCTTGGTGCCAGATTGCCATGGCATCTCTCCTACTAACCCCCCACCCCCCACCCTCCCTCCTCTGCACAACCACCACCCACAACCACTGTTGCCCCCTTTTCCTGCCTCCTAAGCTGAATGACAGGTGGCAGAAACCTGATCAGCACGAGTCGGGCCTTCATCAAGGAAGCACTCCCATCTGAAACGGGCATGCTGCCCACTCGCCCACCCGAGGGCCACAGAGCAGAAGCTTCTGAGGCTGGTGTTTGTGTGAGTGTAAGTGTTTGTGTGTGTGCGTGCGTGTGTGTGCATGTGCATAAATGAGGCAGAGGATGGGGTGTGTGTATGTGTGCATAAATGAGGCAGGGGATGGGGTGTGTGTATGTGTGTGCATAAATGAGGCAGGGGATGGGGGAGCTGTCCATTGGACTCAGGCATGGGACAGAGAAGTGGGTGAGGGGTGTAATGGACTTTTTGGCTGAAGAACCAAGCAGGGGAGCTGGCACTGGGTGTCCAGGGCTCAAATGGGAAACGGGAGGCTGGCTCTCACAATGCTTAGTGTGAGAGTCCCAGAGGGTCGTTCACAATAGAGAGGCAAGCGGCTGCTGTCAACAATGACCTCTAAGGCCTCTCTGCTTGAACTCAGATAGTCCCACCCTTCAGTACTTCCCTTTTAGTGCTGCCATACAGCTAATACAGGAATTATTGTTTGGTACTTACATGGAACATATGTGAGTTTTGTCAATTAAATTGTTTCACTTGGTTTTTCTTTTGCTTTAGCTTGCGCACCACAAAAGCAAAGTAGCTGAAGCACTATACAGTATGAGAGGTTTGGAACTAGATGTCTTTGTTGTGAAGGGAACTATTTTTCCAACTCTTTCTTATATTAAAGCTGTAACAAAAACATTCAAATATAAATGACTATGAAATCTTTCAAAAAAATGTCACCAAAAATGAGATCTTACAAAGAACCAAACCAGAACTGCTTTTACCAATATCTTCTGACATACTCTGCAACACCTCATCCCTGCGATGCAAAGACATCTCGAAGTATCCGACAACCACTTCCTGCCCTTGCACACCAAATCAGATTTGAAAACCTATTGGCTATCTCAAGTGCAGCAGAGCATCTTGGCGCGAAATTGGAAATCCACAGTGTAACACAGGCCTGTCCTTGTGCAACCTACTGTCCCTGTTCTTCATGAAAAAGTTTATTTGTCTAAAATAGCTCTACGAGCAATCACTCCA
>JAUZTA010000007.1:961428-976434 GCA_034780835.1 Ctenochaetus striatus | reverse complement strand
CGAGCAATCACTCCATGGGCTGGAGTGATTGTAAGTGGGAGGGGGGGTAATGTAAAGGGGGGGGGGGGGTTTCCAACCAGGAGGAGATTTAATTAGTGAAATCTCATTAAGTCTAACAAAATTAAGCGTAAAACAATCCTTGGTGGGGAATCGTGCTGGAGGTTTTTGGTGGGGAGAGGGAGGGCAGTAGTGGGGAACACTTAAGGGGCTAAGAGGACATGGAGACTGGCTGTGTGATTAGTCTGGCCTGTGTGTGGAAAGAGACAAACGGCTTAGTATAACCAGACCTCTTCTAAAAAACAACTTGAGACTGTCGTGTGGATACAGTTCCTCCATTGTCCTAGCCATAACTTTATCTGCTGCCTCTTTGAAATACAAGGACATTTACACAATTTGACTACAATGTCTAATTAGGATTTAGAAACATATTTTTAACACCAAAAGTTGACAAAGACAGCTTTTTACAAAGGGGTTAATGTTACAAGTACAGGTTTCAATACCCAAAGCAGGCAGAGATCTTTTTTTGTTGTATACAGTAAAGAAAACAGAAAGCACTGACAGCAGTGTGATGCTCCAACATTAAGACATTTTTCTCCCACTGTGATTATGATGTGCTCCAATTCCCCTGGACTGGAAACACATATCACAAAGACTAAAGAAATGCAGAAATGGACTCCATGTAGACTTGATTAGACTGAATTCAATATGTTCCTGAAAGGACTTGGGTTTAAGATTTTTAAAGACATTTACTGAACTTCATCACAGCCAGGTGTAGCTGCAAAATGCTCACCATATGAAAGCACATATACTAGTACTTTAAATGGTAGCCCTGTATCTAATTATGATAACTGTGAATTTGAACCTAATTTCTGGTATCACTGTCTTTGGAACAAGTCAGGTGGAGGTAGATAAGGAAACAACAACAAACAACAAGACAGTTCTGGCAAACAATTTCTTGCTCATGATCTAACCCTTTTAAATCCCCCTGTGACTGTTAAAATCACAATCCCAGGCTAGTTATAGTAATAATAACTGGTTGTGATCTCCAACATTAATCCATTTTCTCGTAATGATAACGGTTTTTGTTCAGTTCTAAATAGAGCATGTATTGTGACAACATTGTTAGCTGCTGCAATAGCTTAAGTCATTACAGCATGCTTCACACACAGTCACACTCACACAATGCAGTTGTCACAGCTACACTAACATGAACACTTAGTGTGATTATCTTGACAAAGGAGTCATGTTAGAGCTAAGATGACTTTTGTATTTCAGCAAATATTTTCCTAAACTTGCAAAATTTCAAGGAATAACTAACTAGTCTGACATGTCAAGCCCTTGTGTGCTCTTTTGGTATGTCGTGTGTACCTGGTCTTGAATTTGTATATACAACCCGAAGGCAGCATTGCCATGAAAGATGAACTTCTCAAGCCAGATAAAAATCTGTGAAAATGGGTTATTATATTTACTTAAGAGTGGAACATTATACGGTTACTTCAGTGACTCAGCAACAAAGTATACAACATGTTTAAGTGGAAAAAGCCCAAGTTCATGTCAATAGAACATAGAACCTCTATGAACTACAAAACAACACTGAATAGCCAGACAGTTGCTCGTTAGAAACCCATATACTGCCTGACTCTAGTCTCTGGATGCACCAGACACCAATGGAAAGGAATTGTCGTCTTCATTTGAGCCTATTCTCATGTTCCTTTTTGCTAATATTCCCTCACTTTTTATTTGCGAGACAACAATCAAAGCAGACATAAGTTTGTTTTTGTTTTCTTGTCACCTGGTCATTTGGGCACTGTTCAGGACTAGAACATTTATGGAAGCCATAATAATACATGGATAAATAATTAAAGCTCATACTTTGTGTGGTATACTGCATAAGTGGTAGGGCAGAAATAAATATTTATATCAGAGGCAAAATATAAAAAAGAAGAAATCTTTATAGAAGACAGCATGAACATCCCAAATTCCCAGCAGGTCACATTCATTTTGAATCCCGGTCCAGATTGCAAATAGTGTTTGCCGGAGAGTGAATCATCACTCATTTTAAAAAAGCAGTAGATTGAAGTTCCAGTAAGAGCTGAGAACAGAAATCGAAATGTCTTTAAAATATGCTCAAGGGACTGAAATGATCATTTGGTTTTAACTGGCTCAAGTGAACTGCAGCAGGGTAATCAGTAACCATGTTCTCAGGCATGCCAACATGTTTATAGCATGAATTACACTTGACTGTATGCTTTTAAATTAAATCACAGACTGCTGCTGCATCTCCTCTGAAGAAACAAATTAGCTCAGCCAGATATGTTGCTACTGAAAGTCTATCAAGAATGGACTTTTTTTGAAGCACGCACCAACATTGCAAACAATGATATGTTAATGATATGTTTAAACAAGCACAAGCTTATACAACCTGGTTAGAGTTGACTAAAAACTTACAGTTAGCTTGCCCACAGCAACGCAGCAGCTTTCAGTGTTGTTCTCTGCTTCTTGTCCCAGTATCAAACCCCCCACAAAAAGCCTGTTGACAGATGAAAACATTTTAGCAATGCAACTTAATAAAATCATTATTATTACTTAGAAAGACTCTAGAAATGGTAATATTCAGAAGATCAGGGATGAAGAATGTGGCCAGGATAGATGGTCATTATCTTCTGATTAACACATTAGAAAATCAAGTGCATTGGTATCCCCTGAAGCATGAATAATGATGCTGATCCAGTGTAACTGGTAATTGATCAGTCTGCTTTACGTATCACGTTATAGATAAAGCTCTGTTAGATATTTTTCCTACTGTCAGCAAATCCCATAGAAAGACCAAAACCAACACTTTGTTTGCTGGTCAATCAGAATGACACAGCTCTGTCTCTGGCATTCAGCCTCAAGCCCATTGGTTTCTGCCATAGACTGAATAATAATTAGTAGACAGAGCCACGGTGACATTACACATTGGTTTGTGGATTACCATTTTTAAGCCTTGAGATGGCATTATGTCCATGCCCATCTTTTTTTTTTTTTTCAAACCAGAAGTCATTTTATTTCATTGTACTTAGATGAATATATGATGCAGATATAGAATTATTTTTAAACCTAAGAAAAACTATATGTGATTATGATTGATTTATATAAAAAAATACCCTTATACAAGTGGCACTAGTGAGGAAATTAGCAAAACACCAAAACCTTTTTCTCACCAGGCTGTAAACAAGCTTAATTCTGCTTTAAAGTTAAACATTGTAATATGTGGCTGTATCAGGATTGACGTGCTTTTGGAGCATGCCTCGAGTGGTTGTTAGAGGTACTTCAGTTTTTGGCTTAACTTTTCAAAGGTTGCTGACTATTTCCAGTTAAGCGGTTAACACTTTGTTCCTAGTCCTATTATTCCATCAAATTTAGCCTACTGTATAACGAGATATGACTGGCACAGTAATTCATGTTAGTGTTTTATACTAATCCGAATAATAATTGTTTCATAATTGTTTAAATACTGGCATGGTTTTTTAAACTTTATGATCTCTGGCTTTTCGGTGCCTACGCTTTTTTTATTTTTAAGCTTCAAAGCCAAATGAACTGAAAAAACTCACCAAAAGCACCAATTCACAGCGAGAGTGCACTAGATGAAGTACAGATAACATGTTACATGAGCTAATAGGTGCTCCTTTGCTGATGATGTCATAATAGCAACCAGAATGTGTGGAAGTCCCAATGGACTTAATTGTTACAATCTCCCTTCCAGTAAAAAAAGAAACATGGATCAACTTAAAAATGTTTTTATTTTTTTTGTTTTATGTTAAGTATGCATTTATTCCGGTTATTTTAATTTTTATTTATCTATATGTGTATTTTACATTCCCATGTTGATCTCTTTATATTTTCAAGAATGAAAGGTTCATTAAAAGGTTGTACTTGCATTTGTATGCAGTTATATTATCACTATACTAGTGGTATAAAATAAAAAAAATTAAATATAAAATTTGTTTTAAACTACAAATATATTACTTATCACAACTAATTATGGTGAAAGGCCTAGAACTTGCATATAAATAAACTGTTTTAATTTGTTCTTAGACTTAATTCATCATCATCTTGCAATTATCAATCAAACTGCAATCAAATGCATCTTATTATATTCAATGACATAGGTGAAAAGAGTGAGGTCAAAACAGCACTTTGACTTAAATTCCTCTGAGCAATTGACTGGCTGGCCATGTCTGAGCCACACAGAGCATAGCGTCGCAGAGAGAGTTATGGCGCACATGCAAAAGATTTAAGTTCAATCAAGCATTCAGGGCTGGACACCTGATCTTTCGCTTAAAGCTCCTCCAGAACAGTGGGAGTGTGGTCGGGCCTCACAGCAGGCCTCCTACCTCCAGCAATCTGCTAACACAGAGCCTCTGAAGGGATGGTATTTATCCAGTCCTGCACAGCTCAGTGGGGACTACCGTGTGTGTGTGGTAGGTAGGCTCTATAGAGGCCCAGGGTGGCTGTGCAGGATTGGAGTGAAAGCTGTGGAGATTTAACAAGAACAACCTATAGAGTTCTCTTTTTTGGAGTACTATCATTCTCCTTAATGGAGGGGCAAAACCATAAAAAGTTCAAATCATATCCCACTGCATGTAAATTTTGAGGAAACTCAATTAGGAATGTTAACATCATCTGAGATGTAGCAAATAAAGTGGTTCATTTAACACTGAATAGATAAACATCACAAAATTTCATGAGCAAACTGCAGAACCATTTTTTGAAGATTGTTCTCAAAAACTAGTATAGTGCAAGTTGTTATTGCTCTTTGGTGTCCATCATTTTTCACATTTTTTGTTAAAAACAAAAAGAAGTAATGTGCCTGGTGAGATTCCTATACAGTGATTTCAATACAGTAATTCATGAAAGCTACAGGACACATAAAATGCATCCGATGTCGTGGTGTTTTGGAGGCAGACCTTTGTTGAAATCAGCACTTTTAAGTCAAATATACAATGGAATATATCTCTCACATTTCCTAATAGCAAAAAGCTTTTCCATTTTATATTGTTCCCTATTCATTCAATTCATCTTATCCCAATTAGAACAGGTTCTTTGTTTGGATTAAACTCAAACTGTAGTATGGCTTTAACCTGGCTTTATTTCAATCAGCATTTTCTTAACAATGAAGATAACTAGGGTAAGTTAATGTAAGTAAAAACATGCAGAAAGCCCACGACATCGAGACAGTCTTTAAGATGTAGCATGAGTTTCCCTAACAAACAGCCCCTTAGAATAGGGGAGATTTGGATGAGAGCATTTCTTAGGTTTCTTTCAGCCACAAAGAAAACATTTTAGCCCCTCAGTAATCCCTCCTGAAGCCCTCCCTAAGCTCTAAGGGCCCTTCCTCCCTCGGTCATCCCTCTGGCCCCGTCTGGGATCCCAGAGGAGCATCTCTGTACTGAAGTCCACCACACACACCGTCCCCCATCTCTCCATGACCCCTCTGGGACCTATCTGACCTTCCTGTTGACGTCAAAGTAAATCAGAGCAGGAGCTGGTGCAGCGAGGGGCTCCACCCAGGGGGCTGGAGGTCTAATCACCATGTTCCTCACAAAAGCCACAGAGGAAACATTAGCATTCCTGAATCTGCCCTCAATCACTCATACTGCAGCCTCTACTCTACATGTGTACACAGGTACACATACGGGCAGTAAAGAACTTACTTAGTCATTTTGTTTTATAGAACCGTCTTTTTTTAATTACAGCTATTTAGAGTGCTGTTAATTACTTGAATGTTGTTTTTCTTCAGCAAGAATGGCAAACATTCCCTTGTTCTAGTATCCCCAGCATTAGGATTTCCTTTTTTCTGTTTTGTAACACTGAATATTTTTTTCCTGTTGGAAATATCTGAAGAAGTCACCTCAAGTTCTATTAAATAACGATGGGAATTTTCATAGGCCTAGTTTCTCTCACTCTCTAAACTAGATTTGTTTACTTGTCAGCAGACAGTATATGTTTAGATATTTGACGTGTGCTTTAATCATTCAGCTAACAAGACCTTCACTTTCAGCTGCTGTATGTCAAGCACTAGTCCAATAAATTAATCAAAAAACTGAATATCAGTCTAAAATAATAATGAAAACTATGATTAGTTGCAACTCTTAAAATTACATTATATTACAAGAGATCATTTTTTATTATTTTTACTCTTAAGTATCAAAATATTACATATTTGTACCAGGTATACCGTATATTTTACATTATAGTATTTCTTCCTTTACTAAAATTAAGTAGCTATGTACTCTTAACTATTTCAACTTACGCAGAGTGTTGTGAATACTACCACAAAAAAGCAGTAGCCACAATACAGATAATTCTCAAACACACATCTACAGTCAGTGAATTCTACATGAAATCAAACAGTGGAGAATGGGACTTGCTCTTGGGTTACGTCCTGGTGTTATTATGTCTTAAGGAGTTGGACTCGGAGAGAGCTACTCCCCGGACAAGTTGTGCTTCTTGCAAAAATGATTGCTTCATTGTTGCACTGTGTAAGACATTTGCTCATATCAATAATGGGATATGCTCCAATGCATCAGGCAAACCCTGGGAGAGAATCTAGCTTCATTTGACTCATTTGATTTCACTGCTCACATACCTGGTAAAGCAGGTTTGGAGAAGACACAGATATGATTAAATATTCACCACTTCCTGCCTAAACTTTCTCTCTAATCATATGGAGGCTCTGTACAGCCGAGAAAAACTCCAGATGGACATCTTTAAAAATCCCAAATCCTTCCTCTCTTTGCTAGCATGAGTTTTGGGGTCAAGGTATGAAGGGAGGACCAAAAGACCTGTTTCCCACAATCCCTCTGCAGCTATAGACCCCCAGCTGTTCAAGGGCTTCCATAACAACAGCTGCGCAGAGGTTTAGTGGTTCATGTTGCTATGACAACAGCAGGATCAATTGGCATGCACAGATTCTCTGTGCTAATAGCAAAAGTGACATTATACCATAATTTCATTTCAATAAAACACAGGCAGGTTTTTTTTTTACTGCAATAAGATTCAGTGGGACATAAAAAAGAGGCAAATAATTAATTTTGCATGAAAACGCCCGTGGCTTGTGCACCCAAAACTCGCAGGAATCTCCCACGCACAACCAACCCAGCAACCTCACACTTCAAAATCATTCCCTGGCATTGAGGATTAAGTGAGTACAGAGTGCGATTGTTTCCAAGCTTATACAATAGAAGCTAAATAAGTCTTCATGCCCGGCAGCTGTATGTGCCACAGATCACTGACCGGCAGGATGTGCAACAATCAGAAATATTTCTGTTCTCCTGACAAACAGGATATCGGGTCACTTGGCCACCTTAACAGTGAAGGATCAGACACTATGGGGCGGGGAGGGGCAGTTTACAATACTGTACAGGACCACAAAGAACTAATCCCAGCCATAAGTGATGTTTTTGCATGAATGACAACAATTTTTCAGATGGTATGTCACAAAACAAATCCGCAAATTAGCTGGAAGTGAATGACAAAACTCTTTTTGACCAAAAATTTACAAAAGATTACATTAACTGTTTCTCCTCATATAAAGTTAAAGCTCAGTTCTTGCAGCTTTTATCTGGCCTGCCAAACTTCAACCGTTTCAGACTAATTCCAGGGAATTATAAGGGGCTCACTGTGACAATGGCAGGTATTCCCACAGGAGTAACCAGAGCTGGCACGGCGTCAGCACGGGTTTAAGACCAACATTTAACGAGCATGCAGCTGATACAGGCAGCTGTGCCAGACAAAACACAGCACAAACACACGCACACACACACACACCAACATGTGCACTTTATCCTGCCGCTGTACACACTATATCTGCAACCTCTAACATGATACAAGGTTTTCCAACTTTGTGTCACTGCGACTAATCAAGTCTTAGCTGATATTTGACATTGATTATTTCTCTCTGTCTCACAGAATATGATAGCCCCTTGTGAACAGTAGGGGGAAAGCCAAACAGGAATCCACTGCTAAAAATACCCAAGTCGTGATGAGTCAGGATGAATTGAGCAAACAAAAAGAGACCAGTCTGCGTAAATTCTTCCAGTCTGGATTTTCTGCAGAGACTTTCGGAAAAGAAGTTCAAATCCTTAGTTCCACCAGTGGATTCCTCTGTTTAATGAATCGAGCTCCATCAAGAAGAGGGAAAAAGAATCTGCACACGAGTGGGATAAAAAGAGATTATCCAAATGGAGGCTAATGATGTGAAAAAGAATCACAGACTTTAAGAGAATAAAGGTGCAGGAACATAAAAGTCTTTTGTACTGAGATGTGTGGGGGGATTCAGTGACACTGAATTGCTAACATTGACTAAAACTTTCCAGGGATATATATCTGTATTAAATACATATGTAATCATGTGTATAATACATGCCACTAAAAGTCATGGGACAAGTCAACAATGTAAATACATCATAATGAAAAAAATATAATAAATAACATTCTAAGATAACTGTTTAATTGCAGTACAAAAAAAAATTAAATACTTCTACTTTTATTATATTCTTCAAACACTTAAAAAATAGAAATTAAGAGCTTTTTGCTTTTTGCTTTACATCCAATAAAACCTAGAAAAAAAGCTAAGCTGACCAGCCACACAGTCTCTCACTGCCTTAGGCTCAAATTGCACACATAAACACATATATAGATAATTAAACACACACACACACACACACCCATGCAGACACTCACACACAAACCCAGACATTCATGCACATATAGACACACACACAAAAGAAATCAGAAAAGCTGGATAAGTGGTGGAAAAATAGAAAGTAGATTTATATGACTGGTGTCTGATTAAATGACTTAATATGTGCTAAAATGAATCAAGGTTGTGTTTGTTTCAGTAGGATGGTAAAAAGTGAAAGTGCTGTGTATTTCTATTGAACTTTTTTAACATTATTACATGTATAAGATTATTGCTGTGCTTGGTTGTGTTTGATTCATCTGTTAACCTACTAATTCATGGAGGAGGTTTTGGGGTTCTACATGTGTATTTCATTGAAGAAATGTCAGTTTAATCTAGTTTGCAAATGCCAACATTTTTGTCTCCATACATCAACCTTTGAACAGTGCTAAAATTCAGCATGATTAATGTTCAATATTGCATATTTCTTACTGTGCCGTTATTATATTTCAGCCCAACTTCCCAAATGCAATAAAAGTGAGGTAAGTAGTGAGCTACTGCATATAGAATCTGTCAGCTGAAAGACGCTTTTCAAGCCCCTTCAGGCTTTGATGAGACTCTTGCACTCATATGCTCTCACTTACTCAAAGGCAAATACAAGAATGTGGTTTTCAGGTGGCTGTCAGCAGGCTCTCTGTCCAAAGTTTCTCAGTTGTTCTGTTTGGTTTCAGACCACAATGCTCTCGTTTCTTCATGTTAGGTCTTCAAATTATTCCTTAACTCATTTTTGTACCTAATTGTTTTGATCAGTTTTTTTTTTTTTTAGAAAACATTTTTGCACCACATTTGTAAAGCAAATGTATCTTCATTCAAATTGTTTAAAAGTCATCAAATTACATTTTAAAATAATACACATGATTTGACTTTTTGAACTGCACGATGATTCTCAGTCCCACATCGCAAAACATGTCCATCTTAAAAAAGTAACTTCACACAGGGCTTTATTTTGTTGTGTATGATTATTGTTGATAAAACTTAATTACGGCTGAAATACCTTTTGAAAACAGAAGACAGTGATACTTTATTTGTTATCACATCATTATTCCCACAGTGGGAAACAAAAATAAAAACTGAAATATTACCTGCACTCACTGAGTGAAATCTTAACTATCGTTTGAAGAGTGAGGCAGCTGTAAAGGCAGCATGTAGAGGCAAATTTATTGCTTCTCACTCGGCGAATTAGAGGTTTACTTCTACCAAACCAGATCTTGTGATTGTCAGGAGTAGTGGAAGTTGAGTCAAGGTGATTTCTGTGGGTTTGTTTCTGTCCCATTTTAAGGTGTTTAACAATGAGGAGTTAAATTATGGGCTTTTCGGTAAAGTCTGGTGGATTTGGTGAGGGCTACATAGCAGCTGTTTCTGGTTGAACAAAAGGGATCTTAGTCTTTAACAAAAAAGTCTATCTCTATTGGGATCTTTTCAGTAAAGTTGTCAGACACCAAATAACGATCTCAGTCTGTGAGTGGCAAAAACAAGCACTTTTAATGACATACTAAAGATGGTTGCAGCTGCCCGAAAGGATTATACTGCAGACACTGCAGCCATGTCACAGCTTCTGCCTGAGGCAGCTAACTGGACCGATTCCAAAACTTTTTGTAAGTCATTAAAACACCAAAACATGCAAACATTTTTCCCAAATTTAAAATACCAGGTAACCCTTTTAAGACACATGTCCCTGCAGAGCAGCAAAACTCAAAAATTTTACATCAGGTGTGGTGAAACAGAAGTGGATTAAGCTGATTCTGGTAGAAACAGAATCCTTATTGGCTCCAGATTAAACAAGATGTGCTGGTTCAGGAGGGCAGTTGGCAATAAGGCTGCTGGTGGATTTTAGATTTAAGAGCAAAAGCTCTGGTTTTTATTCTCATGACTGACATAACATAAGGAATCCAGCTGAGACTGCTGTTGTGATATGTGCAGAGTAACAGGTAGGGGGAAGTTTTTAAAAAAGATCTGTTTTCTATCATGCTAGCAAGTAAAGAACACAAGCCCCATCATTTAATTTTGTCATTTAATTTAGTATTGTTGTTTCATATTATCTAAATTTCTATTTTTTAAATAAATTTGTGCAAAGCTTTGCTTCAAAGTGTGTGTTTTCTATTTAAATAAAGTTTTGCCTTGGTATTACAGTTTTAACAAATGTTTGCCTTGTGTGACAATATTGATCTTATCTAATAATATACCAAAATACAACAGATTGGTCAAAGCTTGAAACACTTTGAAATACTATTGTATATTTATTCCAGATTTTAATACTAACTTTTTGACCCTTTTTGACTGTTTGACTTGTTGTGTATGGTATTTTCACAGTGTAAATCATAGGCTTTACTATCCCCTAACCAAGGCACAGCTTTATGGTACATCCCTAAACAAGCTACATCTATGCAAACAAATGCATGTGCATGCATACTATATGTAAAATGTATGTCTACACTGCTTTACTGCATGAGATAAACACCAAGTAAACAGACATTGACTGACTTGTGAATGTGTTTAGACAGTCAGGCATCTCGCCGAGGAGACACAGAGGCAGAAATATCTCCAGTGGATTCCTCCCTTGTTTCTCCAAACAAAGAAAACAATCCAAAGAGAGATATCTATACCACTCATGAGAAGCAATCAGGGCTAGCATGCCATATTATGCAATTTCAACCGCAAGTCTTTTGGTATAGTGTTTAAATCTTCCATTAATCAAGTAAACATCTGTCAATTGAGGCTTTTTTTGTGCAAATGTTACTAAGGTGACCTCAAATAGCTTGGAAAATACAGCTGAATCCTCCTAATTTAAATTGATGTGCATTAAAAGTGAGTAAAATTAATCAGCTCTGGCATGGTTATAGCCTCCGTAATGAAACAGTGAAGTTACAGGGTATGGGGGAAGGGACAAAAAAAAAAAAAAAAAGCCTCAGCCTGTTTATTTTGCTCTTTTATCAAGGCAAGATTGACTGGAATCAGTGTTGCACTGATTAGCCTACAGGGGGTGGCTGCAGTTAGGAGGTCAAGTCAAGGGAAAATTTTCACAAATATACATCATTATCATATTAATTGTAAGATTGAGCGTCACCTGGAAGACGAATCATTAGTTGAAAAAGGGGAAATAGCTCTATTTTAAAAAGGAGTTTGCTTCAGTTGCACAAAACAGTAAACTGTTTTTCAAATGGTGATAAAGGCTTTGTCTATTTATTTATTTCAAACCTTTATAATCTGCCTATATTTGGGTGTTCAACTCATGTAAGTTTGATGGATAAACGTATGAAAAACAGTATATATAATGTCTTTAAAAAAATTACAAAAATGGGACAAAAAAATGCATATCTGGCTACTCTACCCAACAAGAAAAGGTGCTTTGTTGATTTCAAAAACAGATTTCAAATAAAATCAAATCAAATGGAAAAGTCTGTAAGAATGCAAAGTAACCATGTAACTAAAACAACAGCCGATGCATCAGTCATTTAAACAGCTACAGTCTATCAATCTCTCTTTTTATTAGCCACTTTATAGGAAATACTTAAACAAGTGAAAAATCAATGGTGATTATCTTTTAAAGGAACATTTAACATTTTTTTTCTTTGTCTGGCCATGAAACAGAGATGGCAGGCAGTGAAGACAGTAACACAATGGACTTGGCACAGACGGCCAAGGCAGAACAGACAGTGAGGAATTCCCCATCAAAATGAAATGAGCTAACTTTGCTTTTTTCTCTCTGAATCTTCCTCCTGGTGAGCGTCCAAAGAAAGGAAGTTAACTCTTTCACTGACATGCTGGAGGTCTGCTCCAGTTGTTTGCTCAGTGTGCATAGTTCTTTATAATAAAGCATTACCTCCCCATGGAATGAGCTGCAGAATTTACTGACAGCCAGGTACTCTCTGTTGTCTCCACTGTGCATCTCCACACACTAGAAATGCACCACTTATTTCACAGCCCCTCAGCTCCATATGCAGGTAGTTAAATACAAAGCACTTTCTCTCCATTTCCCAGGACAGAAAATAGTGTCTTTAAATTTAAGGCGCTTTGCCATCTGTATTAAATGTCTGTGGCTGTTTATAAATACCACTGACCAGCAGTGAGCCAAGTCACTGAGATGGAAAAAGACAGAGACAGAGAGATTCACACAAACACACAGGCTTTTGGAAAAAGAAAATAAAGGCGACAAAAACTGAAAGAGCATATTCTCAATCAATTTTCCCCTCCTCTTGTCACACTCTCACTCTCTCCCTCACACACGCACACATGCACAGACACGCAGACACACACTCAGAAACACACACACACACACACACACACACACACACATATAAATAGGCCTGTTTTGAAGTGGGCGTCAAAAAGACTGGTCTCATCCGTCATCCCTTGCCATGGTACGGCTCACCTTCATAGTTCAACTGACAGTCCTCTCCAAGCCACTAAACTCAGAGAAGATCTCCCCGCCTCCATGTTGACCTTTATATGTTAAATAAGTACACAAAGTTTTTGGGAGATTGGCCTATTTATCAACTCAGGCTGACAGAGATGAATACATTACGAAATCTAAGATCATCCATTTCTCCCTGATGGGTCTTATTGCATGGTGTTAAATACAGCAGGCACCGTGTTATATCATAGAAACCAATTGGCAAGAGGCCAATTCAAAAGTAATAATAAAAAAAAAAACTTGATTAAAAATTCTGCTTCACTAAAGGAAACACACACAGAAAGTCACTTGCCCATCACAGAGAACAGACATGGTGCAATTTAAACAAATTGTAACAATCCACCAACGCACGTCACTGCAGGACCTCGTAATTTTTTCAATGCCTTTTTTATTCTCTTCTTTTTTCTCTAGTTAAGTAAATGAAGTGTAATCTCCACAGACAGCTGTTCAATTCACATATTTACTTCCTGCTATTTCTGCGTTGTGAACCTATTATCTAAAATGGTTAATCAAAACACTCAGTTGAGCTTTTAGGTTTAACCACAGGCATATTTTTTACTGTTTAAAGTGACTCAGTGAAGAAATGCAGTTTGGTTTTGTTCATGAAGCCATCTTGAAAACTTTCTGTCTGGTATATTTGTAATGTTACTTAGCCTTGTGAAGACAGATGTTCCCGAGGACAGAGACAGTTAAACGAAGGTCTAAGTCAATGTGAGTTGCAGAAATGGAGGCTTGAGTCTCGCTGCTAACGTCCTGATGTGTCACAGCTTATATGTAACAGGTGAAGCAACTATGTATAGAATTATAATGCAATAATTACTTATTTACAATTATCCCTGAAATCAAAAGTTTCCTCTTTAACTTAATAGCTTTTTGTGGCGTGGGGGATGCGTAAGTGCTGTTCCGTGCTGTGCTGTCTGTAACATTGGCTGCATTAAGATATGTCAGAGTGGTTTTAAAATTGACTCATCAGAGCTTTAAACCAAAAACCAAATCTGATGAAACATATCAACACTGCCAGCTACTTGATAAACGTGTAAATAATAAATATGGCAAATAATAGGAGAGAAAAATAACTTGTACAGCATCTTTACCGATAACACATTAAGTTGCTCACATCATTTTGTTTTTCATGTAAAAGTGAACATTTTATTTCTCCCAGGTCATGTTTAGGACACAAACCACAATACAGCTGCACCCTGCTGTCACCTCACACACAGTCATCCTCAAGTGTCAGAACGGATAACTTGAGCAACATACTCGTGGTCTCAAATAGAAGGGAGGTTGACCCCCCCAATAAAACTTTTCCTTCAAAGCTAAACAAACAAATCTGACCCGCAATCAGCACTATCACATTTCAAACTCCCATTTACACCACACTGACACTGTAGCAATGCCAAAGTAGTGCCAGCAGGGAGATGGGTACAGACATATCACAGGGGTATCAAGTCCTTGACCGGAGGAGAGCAGCCGTGGGGAGGGGCATATGGAAAACTTTGTCTCATCACCCTGCGGCAGCCTTGTCATAGAGCAGCAGACATGACACTGTACCGCCTCCGAGCTGCCTTATTTACCCTCACAGAGGCCTGGCAGCTGTTTAGCACTCCCTTTTAGCACAGGACCTTCATCACTCTTTGGAGATGTACCTTTTATGAAGTTACACAGGGAGTGGGAGGTGTGTGCTGGAGCATGGCTGTGTGTCATTTCTTTTATTCAATACTTGCACTCTGTGATAAAAAATGTCCTCTAAACTTTGGTAAAAATTCCCGGAGATGCTTCATCACCTTTCTGGTTATCATAGGGTTCTAAAAGGATTTTTCAAATTTTTTTTGTACTTTTTTTTTTTTTTTTTTTTTTTTTTTTTTTTTTT
>JAUZTA010000007.1:936971-950303 GCA_034780835.1 Ctenochaetus striatus | reverse complement strand
CACACCAACTTTGCCACTCATAAAAGGTTTTTTACTGTAATAAAACAAACCATGTAACTTCAACATTAGGAACATTTCTATGGCAGCAAAAAGACCAGAACATACATTTTTAACGGAAGATTCCCACAACGAGATATTTACTATAATTTTACAAAATAATTAGAACGCAGTGTGTCATTCTGATGATAATTGACAAAGCCGTAGAAATTAAATGCCAGCCTCCTGCATGCGCTCATTCCGTCCGATCTAGTCACTACTGGCTATTAGTCTCTAAATTACAACCTTTTTGCACAAAAGCATCCGCCGCAAAACACAAAACATCCGAGATAACTGCACCACAAACATTACCGACATATACACATTTTAAATCCAAACGCTGTATCAAGCAAAAGAAAAAAAAATCCACTGGTCTTTCAGTCCAGCACAAAAATGCATCTCCGCTCCTTTCCCTCTCTCTTTTTTCTCCCCCACCTCGACTCCCCCCTCCCTTTCTCACTCTCTCTCTCTCTCTCCCTCCCTCACTCTCTCTCTTTTTCCCTCCCTCTCTCCCTCTCTCCCTCTCTCTCTCTCTCTCTCTCTCTCTCACTCTGGCCTGGCTGTCTGGCTGTCTGACTGTATGAATAATGTCCTGCCTTTTGTAATGAAGGGGGGGTAAAGGGGAAAAAAGGACGCTGAAGTGGTAAAGCCCTGCTCCCATGCACTGACACTGAAAATGAATGACAGCTTACCTGCATGCCAATCTTCATCAGACTGACACTGGGCTGACAGCACAGCCTATACTCCTCCACACAGCCGGTGACGTCACCTATACCAGGCCCCTCCCACCTCCATCTCCATCTCAGCTCCCCGTTTTCCCAGCACCGGGTTGCTGATGCCTTCCAGTGTCCATGGGAAATACGGCAATCGTAAGTGGGGTTTTACGGGAACGGTCACACAAACACATCAGTGTAGAAAGAGGATTCGTGCTCAGGTTGTATGGGAATGCTGGTTTAAAGTAATGAACTGGGGATCATGTGTCTCTGACAAAC
The DNA here is from genome assembly GCA_034780835.1 of Ctenochaetus striatus. Classification (NCBI taxonomy): domain Eukaryota; kingdom Metazoa; phylum Chordata; class Actinopteri; order Acanthuriformes; family Acanthuridae; genus Ctenochaetus; species Ctenochaetus striatus. Next base: position 949,275 of record JAUZTA010000007.1, on the reverse strand, counting down.
ACTTGTTTTTATTACCTGTATGATTTGGTTGTTGCTAATCACTTGAATTTGTATAAGATTTAGAGACAGTCATCAGAATTGTCAATAGCATTTACAAAGGACAGTATATTTCTTTATTGTATTCTATTTTGCTATGAACAAAAAAAAGGCTAATATGAAATGTAAAAGTATCATACCATCTAATCCAATTATTCTATTTGCTTCCAATTTGTTGTTAGAGTGAGGCAACAGCGTCTCTGAGAGGAAAATGTGACGAGGGCTGCTAGGATGAGGAATGAGGAGAAACAGATTACAACTATTAGTTACTTCAGCCCACAATAAAGGCAATAATATTCAGGTTTTGTCTTGTTTCTTTAGAGAAAGTCAATCAATTCTAAAGATCATTTTGCACATTTCCAATTGTATTCTAATTCTCTGCTGTGGGCAAATGGTCATGAGTCCTTCTTAATTTGACCTGCTTAAATTTCTGTTGTATAAAATCCATGTAAATTTATTTTCACATTTGTTTTCTACTTATTTATCATATTGGCCTATAGGTTATACGCTCATTTGTATTTATCTATTTATTTACAACATTTATCACCGCCATAGCTCTAACTAAAACAATTCTAGACATGAGGTCAACAGTCACAGTCGTAAAAAAAATAAAAATAGGCCTAATAAGCTGTAGCTTATTTTCATCAATATACTGGTGATAAATAACTTTTAATGAATCTGATATTGATAAAATTTTGGAGAAAATCAAATCACTTAAAGAAACTCCAGGTAACCCAGTGAGAACTACAACTCATGGCAAAGTTCTGTGGTTTGGTATAAATAAGGCTTAGGTTTGCTCTTCTCCCTTTAATCTCATCATTTATCGTTGTTAATTTTATTAATAAGGACCCAATCCTTATTAAGTATCCAAATAATCATTAATTGCTGGATTAATGGATATTACGAGGGTCACATCAAGGCAACACGTCTTCGAGTGGGACTGAGGCGCGCGCACACACTCACGCACGCACTGAAACGCACTTGCCTTTGAATCGCGGGTCTGGCCAGCCCCCTGTTGGTCTGCATTAACAATTACATTCTTCAGAAAGACAGGTGGGATGATGGGTACCAGAAGCACTGCTGTAAACAACAGTCTCAACAGAAGGACATTTCTGTTAGTATTCTAATTCGTCTGAATAGCCTCTGAAAGCACACAGTACAGCTGATAGAGTTCCTTCAAAGTAGTACAGAAGATAGTCCACGGTCCACGGTGACCTGACAGCATGCCTGGATTACGTTGTGTGTTTAAAACACAGTGATTTTACTGTTGTCCTAGTTGTTTCTTTGGCTGTGTCTAACTTTCTTGGAGTCTTACCATACTGCTGCCAGACGATCCACCGGGCAGTTCACACAGTAACCAGTGAAACTTGGTTTCACGGATTACACTGTGAGGTTCGTCATTTTACATAATCTGCTTTAAAGCTGAGATTAATCTGCTACGTAAAAAGCACGTTATATTTATGGATATCGTATGAATGGTCAGGCGAGAAAGACGAATAACGCAGCCCGTATATTTATATATTATTTCGTTTGTGAGTAACAATGCAAGCAATTGGTCCGTCTTGAGTTCGTGTATCCAATCAATATCAAGTTTGCTGTTACCAGGAAGCAGAGGACGCCACGCGCAGGAGAAGTCTTAACCTGTCTCACGGAAAACATCCACGACCCCGTGCCTCGAGCTTGTTACTTGATAAGGCTGATGCGTTAACGGACAGCAAAGATTCGGAACATGTGTACTGAACATTCTGAGTGTCCGTTTTGTTAAAGTGTGTGGAAATGTCGGTCCCAGCCTGACCTTAGCAGAGGTGGCAGGAACATGCTAGCAGCCACTCGTGAACTTACTAGCTAGCGTGTGCATGCAACCTAACGATTTACTCGTTAAAAATGTTATAGTATTGGTTAACAGTGTCATGAAAGTCTGTCAGATAACCGCATTGCATTCACTTCACCAACTGACTGTTTTGTCCGTCGATTCAATCATCTTGAAACGTTGCTTATCAAAATGGCAAGTACCGTTTTTGAAGTCGGTACCGGCGTTTTTATCATTGCGGCAGTGTGGATTGCGGCTCTTGTACTGGGGATGATGCTGCTGAGAGCTTCTGGATCAGCCAAGTGAGTGACAACACACACAACACACACTCCTCACTAGACCTGGTTTGACGGTAAGGAAGAGCGCGGAATGGAGAGTCAGTCTCACAAGCGAAGAAGTGAAATATTTTCGCATTTTTCATGTTGGTATGTTTTTTGGTCAAAACACACATATATCGGAACAGAACTAAGATAGCTGTGGTTATTCGACTTTGTAAGGGTGTTTGCTTGTTTGTTTGTTTATTTTTTTTAGTAATTTCGGCATGCGTTTGACTGGTCAGGCAACCCCTTGTATCTTTTGGAATACAGTGCCAAAATTACATTTAGTTATCACGACCGAACACTCTGGTATGTGTAATGAAAGGAACATTTTAGAGAGAACTTCAATAGAAACAAAGTCAAATCAAGTTCTAAGCAGACATGGATGGATGCTGATAAAATAACTAACCAAAGCTCAGTAAAGAAACAACCATTTCTTTGCTCCTACAGTTTGTAAAACAATTCATTTTACCCACATGCTGCTCAGCTGATTGACTGCTGGGACCTGGCACATTCCAGTCCCTCCCTGCTGATTAAAACCTGTGCAATTACTTTACATTAGACCCTAATGCAAGTCAGTTAGTGTTTACTCTTTTTCTTAAGTGCACTGTGACATCAAGTACTGTGCACTTGTTTAAGGTGCCATTGCAGTAAAGTTTAAATGGGGTGAAACATGGTGCCATTCTCTTGATTGGAAAGTTAACAACTTTAAAAAAACACAGTAAAGAAATCCATTGTTTTGTTTGTTACCTCATTATTCTCAGATAACCCTGTGTTTGCACAAGTCTTAGTAAATCAGCTTATGAAGTCCTTATTGTTATTGTATTTGTTTTGATAGTCTGTGCCTGTGTGTTGTCAGGTTAGGAGTTATCCCAGTGTTCATCCTGGCTTTCACCATCACTTTGGTGTTAGTGTTTTTCCCTCGTAGCCCAGAGACGCCTCCTGCTTTTAAAGAGATACAGGTGAGTTCCACACACAGACCTGACACACTTTAAACACACTTAAAAACTCAGATACTCACATCTCCCTGTCATTTCCAACATGTCTGCCACTTGTTTGCATGCTGGCTAAATAAACTTGCTTTCATACCTCATGTCCTGCCTAGAGCAGATGTGAATTTATGTTAAAATGCAAATTCCACTGATATTTTTTATTTGATATTTAACAAAAAAAATAATTTTGTTCTTCACTTGAAGAGGCAGAATATGAACTGTAGCCTAAATATGTTTTTTTACCATACTGCTGCCTAATTAGTGACAGCGAAATATTCCAGTCAGTATTGACTTGTAAAGACTTGTGTTGTTGTCTTCTGTTAAGTGGCTCATGCATAATGACAGCAAAATGTACATTAATTGGAAAGAAAAGCAGGTCTGGGATTTTTCCAGTTTTGTTGTAAGATCATTTGGCTTCCATTACCACCAAATGTTTTGGATGCTGAGGCATTGAGTAAAATAGATAATTCAGAGCCCAAAGAAAGTATTAATAAAGCTCAGTTATTAACCTTTTTTTATACTTTTGTGACCCCAAAAAGTAAAATTATTATTTCAGCTTATTTATCATGTCATTTATATATCCATGGGCAATTTAAATTATTTTGTGTGTGCGTGTGTGTGTGTGTGTGTGTGTGTTGTGTGTGTGACTGACAGTGAGAGAGAGAGTGTGTAATATGGGACTGTTTCCTTTAATTGCACCAACTGAGAAATTAGGTTGTGTTTAAGTTTGAGGTAGGTGAATATAAAATAAATAATCTTGTATTAAACCATAACTCTAATATAGTCATTATCCATGGAAGTGTATACCTGTAAAAAGCATGTGTCATTGTGTGTGTGCACGTCTGTGTATGTGCTTGTCATAAAGGCCTGTTCTGCTTTATCTTAGTCCAACAGCAACACAGAACAAACACTCCCCCGTGTTGCCTCTGGGTCGTGCCAATAAGCCAGCCAGATCTGCCAAGCAAGCTGCCACCCCATAGAAATAGCAGAGCAGAGCAGAACCCCGTCCTGGCCAGCTCACATTTTATAGCCTCTGTGCAAAGGCAGATATGAAACCAGCAACAGGGGGAAGCTGCAAAATGGGCTTTCCTCGATTTCAGTACAAGGCTTTTGGGTACATCAGCCTATGACTACTTCAAAAATTGATACCAGTGTTTAAAAGAGGTCACATAAAAAATCACTTGAGATAATTACACCTTATAAAATGTGTCATCATCACTTATTGATTTTTTTGCAGAGTGCTTTACATTTATTAATTATTACTGGCCTGTTATTACTTTAAAGTGGGAGGTAATTTCCTAAAATATTTTTATAAAGAGCTTACATAATTGTAGAATCCAACAATTGTATAGAGTCTTTGAGAGTTTAAGAGTTTGTTTTTTATTTGTTTGTTCTTTGAATAAAATAGAAAAGAGTGCATTTTTTATTGTTTACAAGGGTGGAAAATAGTCTATTCCCAGATCCAGCAAGTAATAAAATGCAATAAAAAATATTTAAGGGAAACACCTTAAGAGACTGAATCCGAGTTAATAATAATTGAACAACTATAGGGTAAATAACTAGAGACAGGCATGTTGTAGCACAGGCTACAGTGTTTGTGAGAAAATCTAGAAATCAGAGAATGTGAAAGCTGTTCTGTGGCTTGTCTTTGATATTTTAATCTAAAACATCAAGTGTGAGATTGTTTATGACTATAAACAGTGTTTTTGCAAATGTAAAAATGAATGTGAAGAAAAAGTGTAAAAAAGTGTGTGAGTAGGGACAGATGATGATGTTGTTCGTGTTCATGTGATGTTTTGGTTTGGTGAACACACACAAAAACAAGCAGAGAGATAATGTGCATGAGTGTGTTTGCAGCGGTGTGTATGCTTGCGGACTGTGCAATAACCTCTTGCTGTTAAACAAAGTAAAATATCATAGTGCCAATTAACCCAGTCCCAGACAAGAGGTGGGGTGGTTTATACCAGGCCCCCCTCTACCACCCGCAGCCTGCCCGCCTGCCTGTTCCCACCCGTGCGCTCAATGGCACATTAATAAAACATGGCCCACGCTTTGGGGTCCTGCTTGCTGGATAATTGGCAAATTAAAAAGTGAGATGTGTTAAATGCATCTATAAGGGACAGTATACATCATCCTTACCTCTCTTCTGCACCAGCAGATTTATATTCAAACACACACACACACATAGTTTGTACTGGTGTACTCAAGGCTGGCCCATGATCTTGATATTAAAATAGAACCAGAGTTATCAAAGGAATGTTGATTAAATCTGTCAATGGCAACTTTGTGAGTTCCAGAGTTCTCCTAGCTTGAACAGAACCAGTCTTGATGTGCTACCCAGGCGAGCTGCAGTGTTATGTGGTCTGTGTCCTTGATGGTTATCCATCTAGATAAAGAACAGCAGGATCTGAAACTAACTATCAACCCAGAATCAGCAACAGTGAAACAACAACATGCTATGGGCTCTATTTTCATCAGTATCTTCTCGGTGCAGTGGATCTGTGAGCTGTGTGCTGGGAGTACATGTATGGTTGACCAACATTCTTGGTAATTTAGTGAATACAAGCGTAAGTGATCTGTGAGGCAGCATGGCACAGTGGTAAAGTAGGAAGATTAGATAATTAGAGGGTATGTCATAGCTGACTTCAATAATACCAAATCAATCATCTCTTCTCAACCCCTTTAAAACTGTTATGGTGCAGCTTACTGCCAAGTTCCTAACAGCTTAAGCTCTATAATATAAGATAAAGAGTCAAACAAAAACTGTAAATGTGCACAATTTAATTGAAACGTTATTTTCTATTTCATCATGAATTAAACATCAAAGTGAACAAAGAACACTCACCCATACACTGATATCCGGTGCTGGAACAATGTTTAGGGGTGAGCGTACAATTGCACACATGAAAGAGCAATGTGCATAAAACATCACTAATGTTGTGTGTTAATAAGATAGTTACATCTTCAAGTGGGACTAGCTTAATTTCCAGTAATTAGTTAAATGGCCTAACCTTTTGTGTGTCAAACTCCATGGCCTTGTACAGCTGTATCAATTACTAAACCAGATGAGAGGGTAAAAACACATGTTAGCCCTTTATTTAATTTGATTGCAATTCATTTGTTTTTTTCTGCTACTGCATCATTACGTACCAACTGCCTCAAGAGTCAGCTTCATTTTTGTATAATTTACTCAACCAGGAGGTTATATTCAAGAAATAGTTTTAATTATTTGTGTAAGTGTGATAAAATTCTTAGGATATTCAAAAAAGAACTGTCTGGAATATTTGCCAAGTCAGTTCATGTGCCCTCTTGCCCATTAAAAACCATTAAAAAAACCCTCCTTTTTCCTCACTGTACTTAGACCTGGTTCGAGCTGGCTGAAGTTAGGCGGGTCTTCACCTCAAAAATGACATCAAAGTTGCACTGCACATGTATCTTTAAACACACACCCTTTGTTGTGTGTTTCCATGCATCATGGGGCAGCCGGTTTCTTGTTTAACCAGGAAATAGCAACTTGACACAAGCACAGGAAAAAGCCTCTTGCCCTGTACCAAACTGCATATGTGCTTGGATCTGAACTTAGAGCAGCTTTGTGCTGGTAAGGAAACAGGGCCATGGCCTTATGTCTTCAAGTCAGTCCTGCACAAGTTAGTTCCTGAACATGCAGGTCTTATTCCTACATAAATCAATAACAAGCACTTGGTTAGATGTCAGAGCCTGTGGCTTTCTTATTACATGTAGTGGGTAGTAATCAAGGCATGGTTTCCTTAGGAGATACTGTGACACCAGATCTGGAGGTCAAATCTGTTTAGTAATCATGGATGCTGCATATGAAATTCTGGCAACATATCTGCTTACTTACACTACACTTGCTTATTGGTACAGATGCATTTTACTTTCAGAGAATAGGTAGAAATCTTCTAAAATAAATGTTTTTTCATTTTTATAGTACTCTTTAATATTTACAGGATTATCTCCAGTTAAATCTAAGTGTGTATCCTTGTAGCAAAATATTGATTCTTGTCTTAAAGCTCACAGTTGACAGCAAGTTACCAGTTTGTCACAAGAAGAAGCCAGCTAAAAAGTAACCTCAGGCGAAGTCATCTATCAACGTCAGTCAGTTTACATTTCACAGCAGCATGAGCTGGCCAGGTGACTGATAGCTGTCTAAGTCACTGTGTCAGGGAAATTTAAGCCCCCAGTGTGCACATACATCAATATTATCATTTTAAACCAAACTTTTTAGTCAAAAAGTTCTTGTAGATTTTCCAGTGTGCATGTGTGTGAATGTTCATTAATGGCCTATAATGCTACCTTGTCACTCTTCTGCCATAGAAAGCCTTTGTAAAAGCCCTCTACTGACATCTGGTGGCTTAAAAGAGGAAACACAAAATTCATGCTTAGCCATGCCTTTCCCATGTATTAAGTTAAAAGAGAGCTGTACTCTGTAATCAAACTGGATTCTGTCTTTCTCTTTGCAGATAGTGGACACTTTGTTCATCGGCCGCTATGTGCTGCTGGCTGTAGTGAGTGCAGCCTTTCTGGTGGTGTTCTTCCTGCTGCTTCCCTTTCATTTCCTGGAGCCAGTCTATGCCAAGGCTTTAAGAACACACTAGAGCTGCCAAGGTCAGAGCTGGCACTGGGATCACATCTCTGATGTACACAACTTAAGACAAGCAGGGCTGACAAGAGCCCCCCCCACCCCCACCCCCATGGAGAAAGAGTCTACAGAAAGCATCCCAAACAGAACCAGCAGGCGATCTAGTGTTTTCTCCAAGGCTGACTGTTTACTGGTTGTTGACTGTTTATGTACAGCCAACATGAGGTATCCAGAGTCTTCTGGCTTTGATGTATATTTTATATAATTAGTACATAAGATGAATGAAGAGTTTGTAATTGTGTGAAGCATGACAGTAATTTCTATATTGAAACACTTCAGAAACAACCAGTTCTAAATGTCTACCCTTTATAAAGAAAGTAATTATTTATGTTTCCACTCTGATTTGTCTTTTTATTCCTTTCCCTCCTTATTTGTTGACACTAGAGGTATAGTCCAGATGAGGTGGCAGCTTGAGGTGACAGCACTCAGCACACAACCCAGGATGTGTTCGTCCATGTGGAGAAAGTTTACATTCCAAATGCATCTCATGTGGCGTCTCATTTACAGCTGTCTAAAGCCTGGAGATAGCATTTATGGTGCTTCAGCTAAACTGACTGATTAGCACTGCTAAACATATGCTACATGCTCTAGACTTGGTACTTTCTTCAGTGTTAGATATAAAATTGAACTGACATAGAAACTGTCAGTGAAGACAGAAACTGAAAATCAGCTTAAACCTCACTTGCTCACTACTTTACGCAATGCACCAAATGGTAACATTTAAGCTCAATATTTAACATGGTTTCTTACAAATAGAATTAATAAATCAATTTAAGATGTGCAACCCATTTTAGTCAGAAAGTAGATTTTACTGGAAAATAGATTCTTGTGTACTCAAATGCTGAACATGAACTAAAGAATTCCAATTATGCAGCTTGTGTCAGCAGACATTTTAGAAGCAGTCAGTTAAGCTTGGTTATTGATGTTCAACTGAGAGAGTTATGTGCTTGTCAGATCACGTCATCAAAACATGAAGTAAATGTATTTCTTTTAGGAATCAAGACATTTTTCCAGGTTTTTATTGTTTATTGTAAACTATCTTACTTGTCTTTTCCTTCTGCTCAACAGCCTTACATAAAATAAAAACTCCCAATGACATTGTTTTGAAGTTGAACGTGAATGTTTCTTGTCTGCATCTTTATTTAAAATCAGAAAATCATTAATGGACAGTCACGTGGATGTTAATTGCATGAAGTACAAGTACACTCAACAAGAGAAAAAAAGCAAAGTGAATGGATAATGTATTCAGGGAGGAAGTGGAACAATACTGTAATGACCTGATTAGGTTTGAGTGCTTTCACTTGCTTTACATGATTAGTTCTAATTTATTTATTAGCATTTTGATCAGTACCTTTATTTTGGTGAATTTTTCTTCCTATAAAGGGAATATACATTACAGGGTATAGAAAATGCAAACTTTTATTAGAATCTCTGCTGTCTGGTCAAAAGTTAGGCCTGTGTGTGCGACTGATATTGTTGCTATAACCCTTTTTACACTGTATGTTCCAGACAGGAATATTACAACATATTTCTACCTCATTGTTCTGTGTAAAAATTATGATGGTGGAATGGAGGGTCATTGTTGTAGTGCCTCAAAGTCAGCAAGGGAGGTACTAACTGCCCTGAATTGATATCCATGTAAAAATCCAGGCTGACATGTTAGGACAGTGTGGGTGTAACATTTTGACAGTGTGTTAACCCACCAGGAGAGAATTTAAAAATAACTGGCAGCACTTTAGTAAATAAACTCAAAGAAATAGAACAGCAACTGAAGGTGTCTGCAAAGTAACAACATCCAATAACTTCTAACTCTCTCAGCAGAGGACGAGAGCTACCCCTTATACCAGAGATAAGATTGCCATGTATGTCATCATTACAGTTTGAAAGACATTATGTTACCCATTCACGCCCCACATGCCTCTTTACATTTAATGGTTTAGTGTTTAAAAAAAGAAGTTGTGAAGAAGGGGCTTCTGTGCAGCGTTGTTGCATGAGCATTGTTTTCCCTTTTGCCATCATTTTGCCTGCTTTTGAATGTCCATGCTCAACCAGTTTTACTCGACTGACTACACTTTTCCCTTTCTTGACCAGGTTTAGATGAGAATAGGTAGCCTACTGTCCAAAGTGTGGGTTAAATGAGATAGAGAAAGCAATCAATGAAGAAGTAAACATCTTCCTACTAGCTTTCTTTGGGTCACAATGCATTGCTATCCTTTAGTCCTATAGGTTAGTCATACATTTTGCCAACCTTTGAATAAAATCATCACAGTGCTGTTATAGTTTAACAAACCCAGTGCTGCATTCACATGGTTATGATGCTGATTCCATGGGATATAAATAAGAAACTGATTCCATAGAGAGTAATGAGCTTTTGCAGTCTAGAGGCTCAATTATAAACACTTGCCCTCCCTCCTACCTCCATTTTAGAAGTGTGAAGCCCGAGGAGACGTGGAGTGGAATTCCAACCAGGATGATGAAAGAGAATCTAATGAATCAAAACCAATCCTATTAGTTCCGGCCCACATCTCCATACTGTGGTCCTTTTTCTGCACAACAATCCACTGCATGATTTCACACATGCTGGGGAACTGGGGGATTTCAGCATGGTGGGATAGAGGATCTAAAACCTTTCAACCTGGAGGGACTTGTTGCCTGTAATTGACCGCATGATTACCGCAAAACATGATCTTAGCCCCCGCAGAAACAGACACTGAGGAATGAGCAGATTGCACTGCACAAAAACTAAGGAGAGGGATCAGCTGGCAGAGATATTCCCCTCGACTTCCACAGAGACCTTTCTTGCTCTATCACTTTGACCTGCCCACAGAATACCTTTTTGTAAACACTGAGATTAAATTATATTTCAGGGACCAAGTACAGAGGGTGCTTACACCAATTCCTCACTGTCTTGTAGCCAGCACACTCAAGGTCTTTGCAATCTCTTTAAGTCTGAGTGTAGAAGATGTGTCGGTATTCCTTGGCTTACTCTTTAGTTCTCATACACTCTCTCTCTACCTCACCTTTTTAATCTCTGAATCTCTCTCCCCCATCTTTCTTGCTCCCTCAATCCTTTCCTCATTTCAATTTTTGCGACTAAACTCCGTCTCTGAGGAGTGGGAAAATGAGCAGAACAAAGCATGTGGGGGTGTGAGGATCATTTGGAACTGGAAGACAGAGTCTTTGTGGCGCAGCCAGCTGGACATATAAAGAGATGGGGGCGGGCAAAATAGAGAAAGGGGGAGCAATGCAAGGGCAAAGAGGTGTGAGCAGAAAGCTCGGGGTGCTTGGTTTTGAAACTGCAGAGGGGACTGGGTGTGCTCCTCTCTGGTAGATCCTGCATTCAGATGCACTCAAGCAGAACTTCTAGCTTGCCGTTCACATCCTCAGCCATCTCGCTCTCTTGTTTGTGATATGGATACCGTCACCGCCCCACCCAAGTCTCACAACACCAAAAATCCATTAAGGATTTCAGGCAAAGTTGGTGCACTTATCCCAAAGAATGTGATTCAGTTCATGTTAAATCAAGCAGATAGCAGTGTTTGCCATCCTTTCAGAAAGTTTGGTAAATAAAACTTGATGAGTCCTCCATGGGGTAAAACTAAAAACGCACAAGTTTATTTTAAATTCTTCTATAGGTTTGGGCTAAATAAAGGTTCATTAGCCAACAAGTGGATGTTTGGCAGACCTGGAGACATCAGGGTGCACTGGCTGGGTTTTTCACAGAGCTGTGAAAGGGTCGCTGATTGAACATGGAAATGAACAGGAACCTTGTTGCCCAAGCAACAAACTATGCGCTTTTAGAGCCAAAAAGAGTTTTTTTTTTCTTCTTTTTTCTCAGCGCTGCCTGGTCATACTCTTTCATGCACATTTGTATATAGCCAAGGGATGCTAACATTGCAACACACACTAGGGGGGCAAAATTCTCAAACTGAGATCCTGGTGTTGCCTTGCCCTTTTACCTTTCTCGCAGGAGGGAATTACCCTAAAGCTCTGCCTCTCAGTGGGATGATGAAGGCCCAGATTAGAGGTCAGGTCGCTCACCAATAGCCCTCTGCTGCTTGGACACGACACCCCATCGTGGGCCGAAGCTCGGCCCTATGGGAGGCTCTGTTTTGACAGCACCCAAGACATGATTGAATATTCGCCAGGCTTAGAAAGGCAATGGCTACACTGATCAAAGAAAATGTTCACAATAGTTGAACATGGGTGGCAATGGTGGTCCACAGAGCATGCTCAGTTTGGCTCCCACTGGCCTGTGTTAGCTTTTGGATTGATCCACCTTTACGTAGAGTTTGGTGCACACAGGAGCAGTACTAACAAAACACTTCTGATATAAAGGTCAAGTATATACTGTAGACTTTATCTAAAAGGCTGATATTTAGTTTAAACCTTACTAAAGAAGTACAAGAATTGACGGCAGCTTAATAAATGTTAACTGAAAGATGTGGATCAAGTGGGCCACCCAGGTAAAACAAGAATCCTTACCACT
>JAUZTA010000007.1:910515-920621 GCA_034780835.1 Ctenochaetus striatus | reverse complement strand
ACATGTCTGCATCTTCAAAGCATAAACAAGGAAGTGAATTGGGTGACGTACGTGCATTACGTTTGCGCTGGGGACTGTTATGATTGGTGGAACTCACGGGAGGCTGGCCAAAATTGCGGAAAAGTTGCGGTGATTGGACAAAATTGCAATGTCACACAGAATTCATGGACATTGGTTGAATTCGCGAATTAACATAAATTTAAAATGAAACTAAATTTGACTCTTTTGTTTACAGAGGCTGCCAGCACTAAACAGAAAGACCTTCACAAAGAGCTGTCAGCACTGCGAGTTGCTCTGGAAAATGTCACTATTATGGCCCCTGGGTCCAACATATCTCAAGTACAATGGAAGGTATGGGTAAAATAATTCAGAGTTTCAGGGAAAGTGTAAATATTACATGTGTATTATCCCTGTTGTGTTTTCCCTCTCTCCGTCCCAGCTCCAGTCCCCCCCAGCCCAGCCTCATTACCTCGATGGCTTTGAGGTCCTCTATCGCTCCCTTCTTCCAGCCAGCTCTGACTGGGCAGCAAAAAAGGTCGCACTGCCGAGTTTCCAGACTCAGGTGGGCCCCTTAAAGAGAGGTTACAAGTATGAGTTCAAGGTTCGTCCCTACGGCAGCAACTTATATGGAAGGGAGAGTAACACCCGGCACCTCAGAGTCCCTGAGACAGGTGAGAAATGATTATATGCATCATTGCTAACCTTTTCTGCTTTTTAATACCTTCATGATTTTACTTGGCTTAAATATATTTTACAGCCTTTTTTAGAAAAAAAAACAAGATTTCAACCCCTCTTCCTACAGTGCCCAGTGCCTCGCCACTGACTGTGTCCGTAACTGTGAGCCATGACCAGAGTAACACCATCTATTTGAGTTGGGAGCCTCCACCTCATGACACCCACAATGGCATCATACAGGGTTACCAGGTAATCACTGTAAAACACTTCCTGACACTCCAGTGTTGTATTTGAACAGAGTGAGAATTATTATAATCTTCGAAGAACATCTACAAATACACAGACAACAAATACTTCCTTGCACTTTATTTCCATATAGCTGTCTTTATGCAAGGTTGGACACAGAGAGCTGCAAGACTTTTACAGAGGTGGAATTAATGGTCTGAGCTCTGTTTCTCCAGGTGTGGTGTGTGGAGTCCGAGGAGCAGCAGTACCAGAACTGGACAGTGGATAGTAGCCAACACAACCTCGTTATCTCTGCTCTCCAACCAGGAAAAAGATACTGGGTCACCATAGCAGCTGTTAATGGAGCTGGAGTAGGAATGCTGAGTGACCCCCATGGATTTGTCATCAGTGAGCAAAAGGGCAAAATTTTGCTGTTAATATCTGTATTATGACAGTGTTCACAAAAAATGCAGTCATCTAACCACTTTAAAGAAAATAAGTTGCCATTATTAGTAGTTTAATTTTATTTGTTTTGTAATTGCTTCTCAGACCCACAGATAGGAAGCCCCCTTGAGTCAGACAGCCAAGGAAGAGATCTGTCTCAGGTCCTGGCCCTGCTTCAGGACCCAGTGTTCATCGGCAGCATTGGTGCCCTCCTGTGGTGTGGTTTGATGGTTGCAGCTGTATGCCTCTTTAGACGCCACAGTAGGACAGGCCATCTAATACCAGGACATGGCAGGTCTAAAGGTGTGTCTCCAAACAAATTCAGAGTTAAATTTAAAAGGCCTTCAGTAACAAAAAGTTTTCATAAAGGAGATATTTGCACATCAGTGTTGTTTAGATGGAGGTGCGTTGGGCACAATCACTTTAGTCTGAGGGACAGAAATGTCAGAGGAGATTAAGAGGCTATGGTGCTTAGCAATAGCAGTGCATTTAGTGTCAAACAGTTCAAATTAAATCTTAGTTAAATTTACAGGACATCACACCTGTGATAGAATCCATTTGAAATGATAAAAGAACTGTCCTTTATAATTTTGTGTCATTTTGTCGATGTATTTTTTTCTTAGGTTTGCGCAGACTAGCTGATGAGGATCTCATCATAAAGCACAGGTAATATAAAAAGCACTATCAGTGGTGAAGAGGCGAATTCACTACATTAGTCAATACCAAAGCAGAGGTTCACATTAACACAGACTTTCACAAACACAAAATGGATTATCATTACATCTACAGTTATATATAAGGTGATACTGATTAAAAAAAAAACATGTACATCACAACAGTGATCAAATGTGCTTGTATGTCTCTTTTAGATGTTGGTATGCTGTGTGGGACACACAACATCCACACTTCATTCTGGGTCCCATTGGGAACTTTGGCTTTATGCGACTTCTTTAAAACTCTTCCTTAAATGAATGTGTGCTGCCTCATCTACAGGATGGCAGCTCCAGACTCCCCATGGATCTCTAGAGGCTGGAGACCTGCTCTTAACCAGAAGTATGATGACTTATGGGCTCAATGTCAGAAACATCCAGGAATCAGGAGCACCAGTGAGTATTGATCTCAGAAAATGGTACAGATGTAGGATAATTAAATGACAGATTTCAGTGATTTTTAGTCTACCACTTGGCCTTGACACATGTGATAAACTGGATATGTGTGTTGAACTATCCAACTGAGAATACAGTGGATATGTGGTGATGTTGTTAGACACTCAGACTCTCAGTGTTCTAACCTTCATGTCTTACCTTCAGGACTAAGTTAAAAAAATTGATTTTCTGATTCAAATTGATCTTCATTTAAGTGATTAGATATTGATGGAGAGTTCAGCTTATAAAATATGTCTTTTCCCATGAAGACCTGACAGGGTCTGATAGGATCACCTGCCAACTGCCAGATGGTTTAAAATCATAATGATACCCAATTCATTCCCTTCAAAGGCAGATATCAACAACATCTCCAAAATAATTTAATTGAATTCTTGAATTTACCACATTAGAGGGTTCTTTGTACAATTTACAACAATAGTTCTCTTAATATCATTTTCATATCCAAACAAAATTGGTAATACTACTAAAAAATATACCTAGCTCAAGTGATATTGATTCAAACCAAATCAAGTCAGGAACTGCATTAGGACCTTATGTGTCAGACCTGTGTGGTTCAGTTTGAATGAGCTTGCGTGTGTTTTGTTCACTAGTTTTGTTCAGTTTGTTTGGTTTGGTGTAAAAGCTGCCCATTCTACTCTGGTGTGGACCGAACAGCCAGACTGAGAAGGCTTATGTGGTTTGTTTGTGATGTGATTTTGTGATGATAGATGCTGCTTCAATAAATCTGATTTATGTTCAATCCATCTTTTGATTGTTAGCTGTTTAAAAAGTATCAAGTATCATCTCCATGACTATTTTAAGGGCTCTTTTGACACCAGTGAGCATAAATAAACTCAGTTCATAAATGTTAATGTGAATAATGTTTTGTATTGATTGTAGTCAGTCTCTAGAATTTGATTCGCCCATGTGATGCAAGATGACATCACCAAAACTGCCCTTTAATGAGTCACCTGTCAGTTCATATGACTCCATGCTCTCCGTTTCTTCGTAATAAATCAAAACAGACCTGAACTGCAAGGTAACAATTTGCCTGAGTCTCATCCAAATGCATTGTACTGCAGATGTTTAAAGACACAATAGTCCTGTGACTCAAGCTTACCTGCCTATTTATAAATCGCTGATAAAGCCTTTACCATTAACTTAACACTGATAGATTAGGTCAGTACTCATTACTCATTACTGTAAGCATACTTGTAAGTTCATGTTCGTCTCTGTTTTGTCAGGCCTCCCAGCCTCATCCAAGGAGGACCGCAGCTGCCTGGACTCGGCTGTCCCCATTGTGACTGACAGCTGTGGTGTCTATGGCACTTTTTACGTCGACTTAATGGGCAATGGCCTCAAGACCTTCAACAGTCCCGGGCGCTGCTCTAAGATGCCTCACAATCCACTGCATCAACAAGGAACCGAGACCATCCAGATATTTACTCAGCCTATCACAAAGACCTCGCCTCTCGGTAGCCAGGAAGTGCTATCATGGAAACAGGTCATACGCCCCCAGCCCAAGATGGGTTTGCTGAGGGAATCATGGGAAAAGAGCCACAGCAAGCAGGGTAAGTAGTGGTGAATGGCTGAGGATGCAACATCAACACTGCAACTACAGTTACATTCTCTCAGTTCTTCTTTGTTTGTATCTGCACACACTGTGATTGTCTTATGTCACTTCAGCATGCAGTGAGCTCATATGAATGCAGGCTGTAATACATTTAGGAATATTTTACCATGTACAGTGTTCTCCATAGACTAATGGGTATTGTGTCCTAAGTTAATTTAATTTATTTCCCCCCAGAGCTGCATGCTGTGAACAGCGTCCCCATAGTGTCAACTGGAAACCAGGCTTATCCATCCAGTATCTACAAGCACAGGCTCAGTCACGTACCATCAGGTCAGCATGGTATGACAAATCTATACGACAAATACATACTGTATCATAATCGTCCATTTCCTGCCTAACTAATGGCAGTGAAAGGCAGAGAGAGAAATACAGGCATCTGGAACTTGCACAAACTGTACTGTCATCATGGGATTTGAAATACTGCTTGAAGTAAGCTAGAACACTTAAACCAGTGCTTTGACCACTGGCCTAGCACAGCTAGCACTATAATACACATTTGAAAAGCTAGTCATAATTGACTATTGGTAAATATGTTTTAATTCATCTTGTCCTATCTTTTGTCCAGGTGGGCATCCAGAGTTTAGTAAAGTTCCTGGCTGTCCTCGCCTGCTGCATTACTCTGCATCATTACACCTAGTAGACATGCTGCCCCCACCACCACCTATGCCCCCGGAGGACACCACAGACACACACAGCACCACCTCAGATGAAGGGTAGGAGACACACAGCTCACACTGGGTGGGCAACGGTGAAAAAGAAGCATTGCCAGCGCATCACTAATTTAGATCAACACTGTTCCTTAAGGCCCTCCAATATGTTAACTTGTGCTTCATGTCTTACAGGACTTCCAGATACAGTTAACAGCAGCACATACTGTATGTTCAGAAACATCCACACTTATTCTATAAAATGTTTCAGTTGAACTTATATATGATAGACCTGTTTAGAGCCACATGTTTCCTATGAGCTGGAAGAAAGCCTAAAAAAACAGGAACTCCACAGGGATAGGTATAAAAAAAGATGGGGCTTTCCTGCTTTACATCCTCTCAAGCTGGGATTTTCTTCATGCCTTATTGTTTTGGAGATGACCTAAACTTCCTTCCTTTGAGTATGTTTTTGTCTAGAGGCCAGTGAAATGGCCTCAGATAGAAACATATAAGGTGAAAAAAAAGAAAAAAGCTAAGAATTTTACTTGCAGACATACATACCTGTGAGTTAAAACACAGGAAGACTGGTTCAATGGAAATTGTGTGTTGTGTCAAATTCTCAGGCACTTACACTCCAAGGTATTATTGACCACAACTCTTCCAGCAGTTCAGCTGTCAGGTGCAGATTCAAATGAATTTTTAAAAATTGTATCTTACGTCTACAACTAAATGATCAAAAAATATGGATAGATAGTTAAATGCACAAAATAAAGAAATACTACTAATAGGTTGGAGTACAAAGTGTTTTTTGGGGGGTGATAAATGTTTTGTATCAAAGAACTGTGGCAAGAAAATTGTACACTAATTGTATTCTATTAAAACTCTCCTTACTCTGTTGTCTACTGAAAAGCTGTGGACATGATCTCTTTTGTTGCTGATGTAAAAGCTTTAAGTAGAACGTTTTCCAATTGTCACTGTATCTGTAGATACAGATGCCGTCTGTAGATTTACATTTATCAGGCATTTATGTCTAGGCAAGAAAGTGACTGAGCATATTTCCAAAAAGTCACTCAGTGCCTGTTACCATGGCAGAGGACACACTGCTTATTCTCTTTTAAAAAGGAGACAGATAAAAACAAGTGTTTAAATCTATCTTTTGCATTTTCCTCAGCTCCAGTCGTTCTACAAAGTTAACAGTGGACATTGGCTCTCTCCAGTCAATGGCTGCTACATCACGGAACAGTGGAGAACCAGGACCCACCACCACCGCCAACAACAACTGCCTGCCATACAGCCCCTTGTCTACCACATCATATTGCATGTTGGGGGATGAAGAACAGGATGGCACGCTGACCGCCAAGGAAGCCGTCCAGTATCTAGAGCTCAGTCCTAAACCTGAGAGATACAGGTGAGGATTGGTCCTTGTTGTCTAACTGCACATTCTTTGCTTTAGAAGAAACATCAGTCAACATCATGCAGATATTAACACAACCATTTTCTCTAACCATGCCATCCCTCTCCGTGTGCAGTGTCCTGCCTGAGCAGCGGCCCTCCTTGCCCCACTCCTTCTCCCCCACCCTAAGATACATTTGTGGACCAGTGGGCTCCACGCAGCTGGATGATGACCCTGCAACCGATGAGTCCGAGGCCCTAACAGTCGGCTTGCGACGTGCTCGCCTTCAGAGCACACCTTCCTCCTGCTACAGTGAATGGGACAGCTCACTTTGGAACACCTGGAGCTCGGTCATGGACGGCAACATGGCCAGCACACGCACCAGCCTCATCAGCTCTGTGGACAGCTGCTACACCAGCGACAGCACCAACTTTGCCCGTTTACTGGCTGTGGCAGCAGACTCCATGAGTGGAGCCTCTTTGTCAGGTGAACAGAAGAAGAACCGATTTTGAAGAGATTTTCTTGTTGTCAATGTGTGTTTATTGTGTTCAACCACTAGATGGGGCCCTCCATCTATGACTGATCCCATTTGGTAACATGCAGCCCTGCAGGCAGACTCATGACGTATAGGAAATCTGACAAAAAGAACCATGGAACTTGCAATACAAATTAATTTTAAGTGTTACAGTTTCAATGTTTTAAGTCTCTAAATCCATATAAAATAGAAAATGTTTATTAGAAGATTCTTTTTATGGCCAGCATGAGTGTGTCGGTGGGCTTACATAAAAGTGTGTGCACATACATATCAGAATGAGTCCATTGGTGTAAGACACAAAAGCATAAAGTGCAATATATAAGGTAGCACTAGGCAATTACTTCAGACCTTTCAGCAAATTGAACCTGCAGATGAGTCATCCTCCCTCCTGAGTCGCCTCGTCAGTCACTCAACTCTCCTTCTGCAGGCACCCTTTAGCTTTATTCCATTTGCCAAACTCTCACGGTTGCCTGTTTTCTGCCTTGACTGTTTTTTTTAACACATACAATAGTGCAATGTGAAGGAAAAAAGAAATCAAAAGACACACTTTTCTCTGCAGTTGATAATTTAGTCTCACAATGGCTGAGAGCAGAGTTTAATAATATGAGACCGAAGCCTCAGATCACATCAGCTTCTTGCTGCTAATGGAAACTGGGTAACAAACAGCTGTGGTCATTTTTCACCTTCAAGATTCAACATTTTTCATTTTTCAAATCAGTAATTATATTGAACATTCATGTGATAACACGTGAAGAGTGGACCTTGGATACAAGCATTTTACAGGATATGTACAAAGTACGGCCTCTAAACAGCCTTGAGGAGCACATGTTGCCTTGTTAGCAAAGGGACAGTTAATAAAATATTCAGATTCTATTTATCTGAACAAAATATCTGACTTACCTGTCTCTGAAACACCTACACAGAGGTTATGTGGCTTAAAGAATAAGAACATGTGGACAAATATGGGAAGTGTTTTATATGACCAGGCAAAGGGTGAAAGGAGATGAGTTACAGAGCTTTTGTTACATAGATATGCAGGTCAGCTCTTTGGGTGGTGACGCAGAGTGTTTAGAGTTAGTAATATTTAAGGTTTTTCTGTCTCAGGTGGTCAAAAATTTTGGTCAGCAATGTGTGAGAAAATGGACAATTGTGGCCTTAGTTCAGTCATCTTTCTCTGTGGCATTTCATTTCAGCATCCCTCTTTATACATGCCTTTGGTGTTTGCATAACGTCCTGATGGACCTCCATGTGTGAGCCTGTGAGACGGAGGAAGCAGATGACTGCACAAAGGCTGATGTTGTCCATTTTCTCTGTCAGTGCTGACTTACAATTTTTAATTACCCAAAACAGAAACACCAAAAAGAGTTATTTACTTCCAACTTTCTGCATAATAACTCAAGAGTTAATCACCCTCGTATGAACAGAGGAGCAGCAGGAACAGGCTTGTTTCATATTGGGACACAGTGTAATATGCACTTTCGCACTCTCACATTAATTGGCAGAGCCTCTAAAGCACGAATCCTTCTGCTTGGGAAAAAAACTATTATTATTCCTGAGGTCTTTGAAATGTGATGTGAATTGGCAATGTTTGTTGGAGTATTTTCAGTGACAGACAGCTGCTTCAAAGAAGCCTCTAAATTTGCTTTTCCCCAGAGAATCGGCGTGAAAGGTGCTCCTCAGAGGTGTTGAAATGTTTACTTATTCTGTTAACTTCTCCAAAGGCAAAAAGGTTTCTGTTTTAATATAACCGCTTCACTCGATATTGAAATTCATGTCAACATGTTGTCCTCTTCTGTGTTTAGATGTGTCTCCGCCAGCCTCCCCGCTCAGTGCGTTGTATCCATCATTTCGTGCAGAAGGTGACTCATTCGGGGAGCTGGAGCCCGTGCCTGCGTGGGACTGGAACATGGCCTGGGTGGAGGAAATGGAGGCTAAGTACAGAGCACACTATCCTGGCTGAAATACCCTATCCTTTGACACTTAGGGACTCTGCCAGAAGACTAAATGATCCGACATATCTGAATTTTGAGAACTCCAGAAACAGCAATGCCAGAGCTGTTAGTCAAGAAGAAGGGACAGACATGACACTACTGAAGTTTTTTTAATATTTTTTTGAGAGTGCATAGAAAAAAAAAAGTTTCCACTTCTGAATAATTCAGGGGTTTGACATGCAGCAATTTCTCTGTCAAAACAAAAAGATTAATATCTGGATTTGAAATATAATTGGAGACAATGCCTTGATGTTTGAGAGACCTCTGCTGGAAGAGGCACGTTTGTTGTTTATCTGTAATGGTTTTCTCAGTTTACTTTAGGGCAGTCCAGCTATTATTTTGAATCCTTCAAATAACTTCCATTGAGTTTGTAAAGTTTTTTTTTTTTCCCTCTGTATTCACTCCTCTCATTAAAGAATAGGATAATGAGATACTTCCCTGGGGATGTTCTCACCCAGTGTGTTTTGAAAAGGCCAGAAAGACACAAAGACAGGATGCGAAACAGTGAGAAAGCACTCATTACAGCAGACAGAGGAAATGCATTGCTGGAGATTTCCTCGCAGCACACATTTGTTTTTTTTATTTTCATGTTTCTTGCAGGATTTAATTAGGGCTGAAGTCCTACCAAATAAAGCATAGCGTAGTGATTGTGTACAAACCGTTTTACCGCTCAAATGTACAGTGTATATGCAGCACGCTCAGCAAATGTTATTTAAAGATTTTTAAACACATTCCAAATCATTTTCTGTCTTTCAATTTATTTTGGTGAATTTATTTGACATTATGAAAATTATTTTATACTTTAAGCTTATCTTTGTATACCCTTTATATGTTTTATTTTAAAAAATATTAAATTGTGCATTAGAAAAAATATTTTGTAGTTCAGAGTAGCAAAAGTAGCAAAAGCTATTTTTTAAAATGCCTTTTTTTCACACTTAATTGAATTAACTTAAGGGTTAACCTTAAAATAAATTGAACTTTAGTGAGCATTCAACAGAAGGTATTGTTTAGGTAGAAGTGATGCATGCATAGTCTTGGCCTGATGATTTTATATATGTAAATTCACTAATGGTAGAATTATTATTTTACATTTTGTAAGAAATTGGATTGAATTTGTTCACAATAAAAATAAGATGCGTTTCATGGTTTTCAATAAATCTCTGTTTTGATTTAAATCAAGTTTTGCATGACACAAAAACTCTACATTCGACATGTAACCTAGCTCCTGCCATGCTTTATTTTGTACACAATAGAACATACACACACACACACACACACACACACACACACACACACACAAAATGAATCATTACTAACATGTTCCCAAATTGTTATCTTTGATGTTTTTCTTCCGGATTGAAAACACTGGTGTAGCACCTTATTTTATTTTGAAATATCCACCACACAGGATGGATTTG
>JAUZTA010000007.1:881867-899876 GCA_034780835.1 Ctenochaetus striatus | reverse complement strand
TCCCTGCTAATACACTTTCTTCAGTCCGTCCATCAACCAAACATTTTTTCTCTAATGAGATAAAATGACGTGAGAGAGTTTACCAATCATGTGGATGGACAGAAGACACATTCCGGCCATAGTTTGGAGTCACAAATAATCTGTTTTGTATTTTTTTTTAAGAATGTGTAAATTTAGTCTGGACTGCTCTGCAGTCAGGGATAAAGATTTGGTCCAGTTTGCCACTGATGCTTGATCCTGTGCTTTTTAAAAAGTCACACACTGCTGAGAGCTTCCTGACATCAGTTTTTAGTGGTATTCCTAAAAAAAAAACAAAAAAACAAAACCCCTGAAATTGTATTTCTGATAGCCATGTTGTGAATCCAAAACATGTGAATAATCAGTTGTGAATGTTGTAAGCCATAAATGAAATGGTTCGCACAACACTGAGTTCTAAAAAGTATAGACACGGTGTAAAACCTAAACATAAATAGTCTGCGAACAAACTGTGTTTAAGCCGACAACAGTTTTACAAAGTGTTTCTGAAACCTTGTGGTGATATTCTTTAAACTCATGTTTTACAAAGTACTACCTTGTGTTCTTGTGTTTCTTCCGTCACAATTTATTGCAACATGTTGCTGGAATCATATTCAGAATAAGCAAAAGTAATATAAACTGATGAGGTAAATGACTAAGTATTTTGTCTTTTACAGTTATTAAATAAAATGTCATGAAGGAAAGCAAATGGCTTCACTTTTTTTTATCAGGGCTTTACAAAGTGTCCTAACTATTTTTGAATCAGGGTTGAATAATATGAAAATGCAGTTTGATGTGCAGCAAACAGTCTAGAGCTGTCAGCTTGCTGCCTTTAATATAAATCAGCACTAATGTAATTCATGTTCCTGATAGGAAGTCAGCTTATGAAGATGAATTCTAAGTGATTTAGCAGCTGCTTTAATGACTTTGCTATGGCACATGAAAAGCTTATACACAGCAGTGGTGTTAAATTCTCAGATATGCATATCATGTATGGTAAAAGTCATTCTGTCTCAATTTCTGTTGCATTCTTTTCACAACATTGATGATAAATAGCTGAGCGAGAGGATTCGGGACCTCCAAACAGAACACGAAGTAAGTGGCATTTCAGGCACAGCAGATATTTGGAGAGAACAGGGTGAGGAGTTCCACACTGAGACTGACAGATCTGTGATGGATTCATGTTCTTTTAAGATTTGAAATGGCTGACGTAAAGCGGGTTGTTTATGTTTTCGGAAGTGTAAACCGGTGGTCAAGTCTGCAGTCTTTTCTCTCCAGATCTAATTTGGTCACAGAGAATTTGCTGCTCAAATGAAAAGTATGACCTTAGCAGAAGGATTTGTGTGCGTGGTGTTTGTTAGTGATGTTGTCTCAGACTCTGACATGAAGTCAAGTGTGTATCTCTCTGTTATCGTACTTCAGTGTAAAGAGAGAAGCCTCTCCTGTGCAGATGTGTCTTTGTGTCCCCAGCATTGAAGCTGATGCAACAGACCCTGAGACAACAACGCCCTCTGCCTACAACCCCCCACCCTCCACCAACAACCCCCCACCCTGCCTTCCTAGACTGACCGCCTGCACCAAAGGGCAAAGATAGCAGTCTGCAACACCGCAGGAAGAAGGGGTACTGGACCCCCGCTTCCTGTGGAAACACCTCAAACTTTATTGCGGATTCAGAGGTCATGCTTTCATGTTCCCGGCAAGGCGTGAAAAGACTAGCAAGGGTCAGCTAGGGTCAGTTAAGGGGGGTTGAGGTGTGCCTTTCTGCTCCACAGGGGGGTGACCTGAGAGGCATGAGATACAAGGGGGCTGTGTGTGTGTGCATGTGTTGACAGCAAGTGAAAATAGGCAATTGTGTGTGTGTGTGTGTGTGTGTGTGTGTGTGTGTGTGTGTGTGTGTCACTTTTACAAGAAGTTTTGCTACATTCCTATGTCAGATGTGTGTTGGAGGCAGCACTGAGTGACCTGTGAGGGGGGGCATCCTTTCTCTTTCTCTGACACAGGCAGCTTTATGGCGACGCCTCGGGTTACAGCATTAAACTTAACAACTACAGCACTAAAAAAAAAGCATCAAAGATGTTACAATGTCCATTTCTCATAAATCCACACTCAGACTGGCAGGCTCACTTCTGTCTCGTTCCACTCTGAGTGAACTCCAACACTTTACTCGTTAAACCTGTTTGAAAGAAGCTCTACAGACAATTTTCCTTAGAACTCTGGAAACCTCTTAGCCCAGTATTAAAACTAAGAGCAGCACTAAACATAGTTACTCATGTACTGTACTGGAGCACGGCTTGAGATTATCTCATGCCTGCAATGCTATTTTTATCAGAGAGACATGATTGTAGATTTTAAGGTAAGACATTTATTTGTCAGTCATGACAAATTCAGATTCTATATATGAGGCATATTTTGAGAGTAAAGTAAATTCATGCAATACAAACCCTGTATAAACCTGGGCCATTTTTTTGCATTGACTTCTTTTCTTTTTTAAACTTATTCAAATAAAACAAATCATCATTTTGTTCTATTACGGTGTGTGATCAAGCCATGAATAAATGTTAAAACAAAAGGAAAATTTGGTATTAACATAAAATGAATTTAAAAATGGAGAGAAAATTGAAAAACCCTAACTAATGACAGAGCTGGAGTGTAAACGCCCAAAGTAAGATTTATATTAGAAAACATGAGTAGCTATTCGTCATTCCTGGTATTTAATTTCTTTTTCTAGTTTCCTGTGTTTGGAATCTTAAAATAAAGGCATGACTTTTTTTAGGATTAGAGTAAAATAATTCATTACAAATTTCTCAACAACCTTTCATATTAACACCTCCATGAGAAACCATCCTATCCAGCAGACTTCTTGTACTGTGGTTTTCTCTGACCGTTTTCTTCTGCACTTCACCAATACAGGACACTTTTTTACTGTTCCTGCTCAACTGACAAAGCAATAAAGTGCTTTGTTTTGCATCTCATTCATCCGGTAACACTCAGACATGGAGACAGAGCCGTCATGCAAGGAGCTAGTCTGCCTACCAGGGGAAACTTGTGGTTCATTGTCTCGCCTATGAACACTTAAACAGGTGAACAGAATGAGGCATTAACCTGCCAGCTCTGTGAACACATCATGCTCTCTGAGCCTCAGATGTTTAAAGTGACTCTGACTTTACACAACTTTCTTTGCTTTTTATCAGCTGCTACACCTCTGCCTACCTGCAGTAATGTTAAGGGACATGTCAAATACCGTTTGTAAGTGTTGCCTCACACGCACAAAATCCCTGCAGAGCTTTCCATCCGTCTGGCACAGCTTGTTCTGCCATAAAAGACAGCCGCACGTTGTGAGGGAGCCTGCAGGGGGTGCATTTAAAGGAGCGCTCCCACAGTGAAGTGTGGCCTCAGAAGTGCACTCCAGAGAGAGCAGTGGGCGTGCACGCTCAACATTGTTTCTTACTGTAAAGCCTATCCTGGGTAGATGGTAATAGTAGATCTGTATGCATGAGCCAGTGTGTGTGTGTGTGTGTGTGTTAGTGTGTGTGTTTGGGCATCAAGGGAGTAAAGAAGATCTTTTCATGCAGCATGTATGGAATTATGTGTGTTTTATGGAGCACAAGTGATGATATGTAGATAAAACTAAAGCACATGAAGCCCCTCATGGCAGGAATAATCCTTGTTCTTGTGTTCATAAATACCTAAGAGCATCAATTATTTAAACCATTTCTTGCATAAAACCACACAGAAATGATTAGCTTGCTTTAACCAACCTCGTTGTGTTTTCTGGCTGAGTTGAGCCCTCGGGAGCCAGTGGAGCCTCTGGATGAGGAGCTTCCTGTGGTCGAGCAATTACTCGACATCTGACTCCTGGAGAGGTAACCGGCCTTGCTGCTGTATGCCATCATCTCCTCATCTGGGAATGCAAGGATGAAGGAAACACAAATAAATCTATTGTGAGGGTCTGTTTGAAAGGCAGCAGGTTTAATGGGAAAATTAAGGTAAATTTAGATAGCAATACAACTGCTAATGCATTGAATTTATTGATGTTTAAAGTTGATACAGGCAGGGTTTTTAATACTCCAACAAATTCTTTCTGTTTGTTCATCTTGCTTTAGGTATGGTCATCAGCTTTAACTCGCCACAAGGAAGGAGAGAAGTGAAAACATCCCACTGAAATTTAGAATTTTCTCTACAAAGTTGTGATTTTGAGGCCTTTCATTGCGTCATATTGCTGCCAACTTTAAATTATCTGTGTTGACTACAGCTGCATGGTACAATAGTCATTCATAAGAAATAATCTGACAAGTCAAGTGATGGTTTGTGTTCCAGCTGGTCCCATTTCACTCCACTGTGGAACCTGGCTGGAAATACTGCAGTGCAGAAGTGAGGCATGATACAGCAGACACATGGAAAGGCTCACTGTACTGTACTTCAGTGAAATGTTCAAGTGCTGTCTTGTGATTCGTTTTTTTTTAATATGAGAGGTATTTCAGAAGGAACACTAATTCAGATTGGATGTATGACTGAAATACTAAAGTGAGAAACACTGTCTTACTGTCGGTGTGTTTTTGTCCCGAGCCTTTCCGCTGGTGACTGTTGCTGCTGTATTCGCTCCTCTCCAGGGAGGACAGAGCACCATTCACCGCATTGCTGACCTCTGTGCACCCCTGGGGGCCCTGCAACCTGTTCTCCTCTGGGGGCGGCTCAGGGGGAGGGGGCAGGTCTAGACAGACAGAAGTGGAGGTAAAAGATGAATGAAGAATTTCTGAGTGTGGCAGACAAGGAAGACAATTTTTGCTCTTTTTTTTTAGTTGATCCATTGAAGCAAATTTTAGTGTCACATTTCTGCTATAATTGCATTATGCTACTGAAAAAATACATGCGGCATTTAGTCTGTGTTGTCTGTTTTTGCTTTCTGTTTTTTACACATAATGAAGAAACCCTGAGATGCTATGTAATGTGCTGTGTTTTTTAACTTAAAACTGAAATTAAAATGGACTTCCTGCTTGTAAAAACAAGGGTTGTCTTTATGTGATTCATGGTAAGGTGGTAATCTGGTAGAAGTAGTGCATGCAGGAAAATAGTCCATGAAGATTACAAGTCGAATGCATGTATTTAATTAGGAATGCTAGCTTCAGATTTCATCTCTGTATGCAGATATTTAATCACAGATGGTGTTGCAGAATATCTGTGTGTATGTGCTGGGAAACAAGCACATTCCTTACTTACTGACAAAGAGCAATTAAAAGTAAAAGAAAATAGCCACTGAGATGAGTTTCTTTTTTGCAGCAGAGCTGCATGTGTGGCTACAGAAAACATATACCAGTCCTATGACTGTCATGGTAAGCTTCACATAATAAACCAGTCACACTGAACTGTTCCCTGTATGTTCAGTGAAACAACAGAAATAGACAGTAATGACAATCAGAAATGCAGACATTGTGGTTCTGTTATCCTTTACGTGAAGCTAATCAAATCCAAGCAGAGATCCACTCACCTCCTTGTATATCTCTTCTGTATGCTGAACTCTTGGACACCTTTTTTTTCACTCGGGATTTTTGGTTAGGAGGAGTGCTTGTTTCTGCTGGGGACGAACGACTGTGCACTGTTTAAGGGAAAGGAAAAACACAACGATCAGAGCGTGTTTTTCTCTCTGAACAGTCACGGGCCATTAAATGAATTCATGCATACAGATTATCTAAGCCTCAAACAGTAAGTCAGCATAGTTTTAGTGTGAATGCATGTGTGGTTGCTCAGCTTTCATGATCTTGTTTATAAATGTGCCTTTGTGTGCGTGTGAGAATGTGTGTGTGTTCCATGCAGGCTTGTATGCCTGAGCATGCGGGACTGCCAGTCAGTTTACCAGGTGCAGTCGAGCTGAGGTTGTCTTCATTGAGAGCCGGCCCCTGGCTGTGGAGGCAGCGATGGGCAGGACTTTGGCACTGCAGCGTGCCAACCTCTGATGAGCCGTGATGCTGTTGGCCAGAGAGGTTGGGGTTGGACTGGGTAAGCGGCGGGCTTGGCGCCTGGGGAACTGGCACTGGACCGCAGGGTAACCTTCTGCTATGGGAAGTGAGGACAACATGTCACTGGAGAGAAAAAATATCTGTGGAATAGGAGGCTGAATCTCTGGTTCAGAGTGAGGTTTGCCGAAACAGTCCAAATTGTAGGTTTTCATTCTTCATCGAGTTGCTCCGTATTTTGCCAGTCTGTCATGAATTTTCCTGCTTCATTGTTGTAGAAATGTTTTTTCAACATCTTAACTTAAAATATTAGCTTTCTGGCTAATTAATAGTAGCACATGTGGACTCCTGTGCATTGTCACAGTAAAACTATAATAAATTAAATCATTTACAAGCATGACACCATGACATTATTATCTTCCTGAATATAAAAACTTGAACATGGTCAATGTATGAAAATGTAAAGCTACAGATGATAAATAAGCACTATGCAGCATTAAGGGCATCTAAAAATTGCTACCATTAGCCCCAAGCCACTGGCCATATTACAATAAGCAAGGCTGCAGAGGCTAAAACCCTTAAGTTTAGCAGTGGTGCATTTTATGGCGTGGGAAATTCACTTTCATTGTAAAAGAAAGATTTTGTTATATTGTATATCAAAAGTTGAAA
Source organism: Ctenochaetus striatus (assembly GCA_034780835.1). Lineage (NCBI taxonomy): Eukaryota > Metazoa > Chordata > Actinopteri > Acanthuriformes > Acanthuridae > Ctenochaetus > Ctenochaetus striatus. Next base: position 893,241 of record JAUZTA010000007.1, on the reverse strand, counting down.
AGGGGAACAAGCTGTAATTATTTTGTGCAGGAATTTCTCTTTATTTACAGATTGCTCTGAACTAATTAAAAGTAATTTTATTTATTCATTGCACGAAATGACTATTGCATTATTGAATTAACAAAATAGACCTTCTTGCAGTGAACAATAATGTCTCAGAATGGCACAAGCATTTCAAATGAAATAACTTTCTTTGCAGAGCAGAGATGATGTTTGCATTCAGTAAAGCAGTCACAGCGTGTTTGCTTATGAGAAGAGTTCAGGGTCATGAGTTGCTGTAAACACAAACAGTGGAATTAAATATGAACAAAACCGTGAGCCAACAGTCAACGCTAAGCCAGTTCACATACCGTGGTAGCTGCTGGCTGTCTAGCTGGTTGAGGCGGGGGAGGTCATGGGGGGCTCGGTGCTCCTCATGAGGCGACGGGGTTAGCGTGGCGGTGGACTGGTGGCTGTAGGAGGTGGCTGGAGAGGAGGCGTTGTTCCTCTGTGGGGGAGAGGGCCCGCCTTCACAGCCTTCCATCAGATATGTCCTCTCTGGTAGAGGAGGACACCACTCCTCATCCGAACTTCACAGATAAAGAAGCTTGTTACGGCAAGATGATACAGCTTGAGAAACATAGCTGGATCTTATCTTTCTGTGCTTCTAAGAGATGTTGCTGAAAGGCAGCCTGTTGTCTCACTGGTGCCTTTAATTCCAACTAGCTATGAGGCTATTTAAAGATTAATGCTGTTCTTTCAGGCTCGACTCAAGTAAGAGGGCCTTGCCGTTGGCAAAACTGCAGGAGGCTAAGCTTCCACATGGGTGGGATCGCTGCTACGAACAGAACACTGGACAATAGTCAGCTTTGAGGCAGCAGAAAGTGACTGGTGAGGAGGAGTACAGCTAATTGTGGTTTGAGGGTAAGGAGAACCAGTAAATCACTAAAGCAATTGACCACTGAGGTAATTGAGTTATTGAAGCCAGAGGCGTAAGAACCACATTGGCTTTGATACTTAATGTGCCTGTTAGAGGTGACAGTGAGTCCAAATGATGATGTAGCAGCGTAAAACTAATTTACAGAGATGTGCATGTGAAGGAAGAGAGGGAGCGTGAGTCTGACTCACCCTAAGTCCATGTCCTCGTGTTCTGGGGGCTGGTTGTCCTGCTCACACTGTTCCAGCTCACCAATAGGGGGAGGTGGGGGCAACGCCTCCATCCAGGTCAGAGACGGGGTCTTGACAGCTTTACCCATTGCCTTCTGCTTTGGCTTACCTAAGAAACAGACAAAGAGGGAAACACCATGATTCACTCAGAGAGGAAACACTACCACTTCAGCTCATTTATCATGAGCATGATATGAAACACATACCAGCAGCGTGCGGCTGAAAGACATGGATATGAGCACAGGGCACAGCCAGATCTAAGCTAAGCAAGAACATGCTCAAACACCCAGATTTTAACTGAGATCAGGGGAACTGGTTTATTTCATGTAAACTAAAGCCAGACAGTTCACCACATTTAAAAACAAGCGCTGCATGTTGGGAACGACACAGCAGAATAGTGCTTCTTCTCTTGGTCATCTGTAACGACAAGATCACTCCATACTGAAGAAAGACAGAAGTTCCTGGTGCTCTCCTCACCATTGCAGCGGTCAGGCTGGGCGTACTGAGCTCCTGAAGGTCCAGGCTGGGTGATCCAGTGCCCATCATCCTGCTGCTCTCCACTGAGGGCCTGTGTCTGCGTCTGGTTGGTGAAAGGCATGATGGAAGTGGAGGCGTAGGGTGTGGTTGAGGCATGCTGGCTGTATGTGAAGCTGTGCAGGTCCTCGCTGGTGGCGTCGATGGTGCTGTAGATGGGGCCTTCAGTGGAGCCACCCATGCTGTACTTCTCTGTCTGATTCAGGTAGTTGGAGATACCAGCTTCTACACAGGGATGGAGGAATAATATGTATAAAAATAAATCTGCCACAACAGCTTTCACAAAATAAGCAGACAGACATTCATATAATGTGCTAAAGTCTGTTGGAGCAGCATCCTACCATTGTAATATCTCTCAGCTGTGTCATGATTGGTGGTGCAGCAGTTGACGGCCTCTTTACCGCTGTGAACCAGGTTGGTGGTGGGCCAAGAGTCTGCCAGCCACGGATAGTTGCCCATGTTGCCTCCCAGCATGCCCGGCCTACAGAGACATTTGGCGTTAATTGAAGACATAGTGGGACACAGTACAACAGCCTCCACTGTCCATAAATACAAAGAACAACAAAGAAAAAAAAACTGCATGGATAGACAGTGATGAACATTTATAATTATCAGGCCCGTCTACTGATCACTGTGGCAGAATACAGATGCATAGCAGAACAGAAATGTAAAATATAATTTAATTACCTTCCATTAAGTCCCGATCCCTCTCCATGTGGGAAACCAACTGCAGAGGAGAGGAAGTGTTGATGACTAATGGATGTTACATTCTCGCAGCTTACATGGTAATTTAAGATCAACTGTTGTGATTTCCCATAAATGATTTCTATTCCATACAGTCTGATGCATCCACTGTGCACTGTGTGCTGTCTGTACAGCCCATGTGATAGCAAAGAAAGCTAAAATAAATGTATTTGTTTTAAACTTCACTGTAAAGGGTCAAGTCTCTAAAAGCAAAAGTTGCTTAAGTAAATAGACTTATTTAAAAGGCTTAGGTAGAATTAGTCATCTTAAATGTTCTTTCTGACCTGCTGGTGTGTATGCAAAGGAGGCAGTGTATTGGCTAAGCTCCTTCCTCTTCTTGCGGCGGCAGTAGATCCAGACGCTGAAGCCCATGAGAATGACCCAGCAGGCTCCGCCGATGCCCGCGATGAACGCTGGCTGCTTGACCACATCTGTGATCTGCTCGGCCAAACTCACACTGCTCTCTTCGCCGCTCTCGCTGGGGCCACCGCCACCCCCTCCACCTGGTACAGAGGGCTGCTCAGCTGGCGGCTCTGAGAGAGGAAAAACAGGAGGGAGGAGGGAAATAAGAGGACAGGTACAGCAGGGCTTTGAGTAAAATGCTAATGACATTTCAGACATTCTCATGTTTAACAGGAACAATATTTATCTCATTCACCATAGTTTTCACCTTAGTTTAGGATTTTAGCACACTAACATTTACTAATTAGCCCAAATACAAAGTTAAGCTTAGGGCAGATGAGAATTTCAGTTTTAAGTTTTCAAACCAAAATACAAAATTATTGAGACCGTGGGCACCATGACTGTTGGTACTGTAGTTATTCAGACAGTGATACCAGATTTGATACTTTCAAAAATGCTGATCGTTAATATTTGATGGATCAACAAACAGATGGACAGACATAAGAAGGGCAACGCTGCAGGCAAGGCCAAAAGTGAAAAAACATTAAAAAGTCAACATGTTGACACTGGGATTAGGTTTGCAGAAAAAACATGGCCTCTAGTGCATCTGCATCATGTCCCACAACACTGTTTCTGTCACTGCTGACTCACTGATGAGGACAGACACCGGCTGACTGCGAGTGCCGATGCCGGCGCTGGTCACCGCCGCCACCTCCACCTGGTAGAGCACACCAGGCATGACACCTTTCAGAAGTGTGGATAACGTGTTTCCATCCACTGTCTTGTTGATGTAGTAGCGTGTCTGGTTGTCGCCGCCGCCGCTGCCCACACACCAAACCTTGTTGGGACACAAAAATCCTGTAAGTCTCTTTTTTTTTTTTTCTTTTTTTAACACTTCTGTCAGTCTGTGTTTCTCAGATGACAGTGAGTGCATTTTCATTCACTGAAAACACTTAAATCTGTTTAAAACTACATCAAAGAACTGTCAGATATCCCGTCTTACATTAGTCATTGAACTTGACCACCAACTATAGAGCTGTTTTTTTTACATTTACAGTCTTACAACACTGTTTTTTTTCTTCTCCTTTGACAAGGAATTGTGATTAAAGTGATTAAAAGATTCAGGTAATCATCCTAAGATTGAACAACCTCTACTGCATTTCCACAATCCTGTAACATCCCCCTTCCTCTATGAATGTAAATCTTTTGTTGTGACTAATATACATTTCTTTAAGGAAATCTGAACATTTTGTACATTGAAAACAAGTTTTGTGTAAATGAAAACATGTAAAACATGTAAGAATGTCTGTGCTGCATGAAGTGGGACTTGACTGGGCTGGGGTGTGTTTACCCTGTACTCCTGGATGATGCCATTCTGCATCCGGCTGGGTGGGGGCTCCCAGGAGACACTGATGCTGGAGCCGTTGCTTAGTTTCACTGTCGTCACTGTAACACCTCTGGGTGGGGCACTGGGGACTGTGTAAGGTGGGGGACAGCATTCTTGTCATTGCAACAACATCCTTATAGCTAGCACAATGAATTAACCAATTATTACCAAAAGAGTACGAAAAAATGTGACTACAAGAAGTCAACTGCTTCAAGGCAACAAATTAAGGACGTGTAAACTGACAAGTCAAGACACATGAAAGTTAACTGTAGCAGGAAGGGAAATTAAGTTTTATTGAGTTCTTAAAAAAGTTAATAATGTGTTTTTTTCCAGACTAAGCTACTCAGGCAGGTCGATCCAAAGTCTATAAGTGCTGGAGGCAAAAAAAGTATCTGCTCCCTTGTTTTTAATCTGGAGTTTGTATCAACCAATATAAGCTGCTGCAAACCTCAGGCTGCAAAAATCGCAGTGTGTGGAGGCTAAATTTAATGAAAACGGCGATCAATATAAATGAACCCAAATTGCGGAGGATATAAAATTAACCCCAAAATGAGATAACATTACTGAGATTCATGTGGTGTCACACAGGCTAATGAACAGTGATTGTAAAGGCCCCCACTGTCAAGGAAAACCAAGCCTAGTTTCTTAAAAGAGGTTTTCTTTGAAACTTTGAAAAGTACAGACACGTTTCAGAAATCTCCAGATTAAATACCTTCCTCTGGGGTGCGAACGAGTAACGTTCGGCTGTCCTTGCCCTGGAATTCATCGAAATAGGGACGGATCTTTATCTCGTACTCGGTTCCTTTGAGCAGGTTGGTGAGGACGGTGCTGCGTTCAGAGGGAGAGTTGATGTCCTGGAGAAGCCAGGTTCCCCCGCTGGGTCTGTAGAACAGACGGTAGCCCTGAACGAACTGAGACTGTCGGTCAACCTTGAAGAATCGAGGGTGACATGGGGGGAAAATAGAAAGAAATGAAAGAAAGAAAAAAGACAGAGATTCAGTACAAATAAATATATCCATTCCCTAACCCTACCTGAACCCAAAGAAACACTCGCTCTCTAAATAAAAGAAAGAGCCACTCACAGTCCAGGACACTCGGATGGAAGCTGTTGTTAGCGTGACAGGATCTTGCAGCTGGACAGCCACTTCTCCCAGCTCCCTCTGCACCTGCCTGTGGTCCACTCCCTGACCTGTGGGACTCACATCTGAAAAGACACACACACACACACACACCTCTCTTCAGAGCACTGCTGCCAACGCATAGGCTCATGTTATATGAAAGAGGCGGAGACTGACCTTGTGTTCTGACAGGCTCAGAGATGGGACTCGGGTCACTCAGTCCGTAGGCGTTGACAGCTCGGACAATGAATAGGTAGATGGTGTTAGGGAGAAGCCCGGTGATTGTGTGTGTTTCCATCTTGACCATGTCGGCCACAGTCTGCCATGTGCTGCCTGCTGATTGGCTGTGAAAAGACAGAAGAGTAAATACACTATTGCTATGTGGTATTTACCAACAACAACTGATCCTAAATCAAATTTCAAATCAAAACACGGGTGCTAATGTGTCATCTCAACTTTCAGTGTATTTTACGTGGGCTATCAGGGCTTGTGCTTACTGCACAACAAATGCTTCCAGGAACAGAATTAAAGCACATGACATGGACTGTATGTCATATGTTCTGTAAAAAGGACTCAGACTGCAGAGGTGGAGCTAGTTTATGATTACTTTATAGAGGGGTGTTTGTCAGTAATGATCATTGCCACCTAATTCATTATGAGCAATTATTTTCTTAAATGAAGGATTCTTTGACATGGTGTCTCACCATCTTAATGAAATAGTGAGTTCATGAAGCACTTGAAGTTAACATACATTCCACCGCTGAAAAAATTCATACATACTACATCCGGAAGTGTTTTGCAATGCTGATTTGATATGCAGCTACACAATTAAACAATGCACGACAAGATCTCCAGGCAATATCTGGATCTATTTTCAGCTTCCTCTAATATTTCTTATCTGGTAAACAATAGCAGATGTGAGCAAAGTCACTCAGTTCAGAGAAGTTTGTGCTCACTAGTAGATCTCCAAATGATACAATTTGCTGTCCTGATGAATAATGTAATGAGGCTTGTAAGAAGGCACAGCTGCCAACAGGAAATGAGGGCATGTTCATAGCCTTGTGGCACTCCCCCAGATGCATTACCCCACCACCCTTCAACCCCGCTCCCTCTTCCTCTATTCTCTTGTTTTCTCTGTGAATTTACTGTCACCTTGACAGAGCAGCAGTCACAAAGGCCTAACCAACCACTTGTGTGACACTTTCTGAATTACCCCACGGGTACTGTGGGGGTTCACAGTGAACTAGCTTCAGTGCTGAACTGCACAATTAAACCAGAAAGGAGAACGACTCATGAATACTGATCTCTTGTGTGTGTGTGTGTGTGTGTAAGCCCCTTCTGTGCCAGAGCTAGCTTCAAGGTAACTTTCTGCAGGAGCTCAGAGGGAGTTCAAACACTCAAACACAAAGCCCCCCCCCCCTCCCCCCCCCAAAAAAAAGGATATAAATACAGTTTCAATATGAGACAGCAAAATTGGCCTTCATTGACTTAATAAACGCTAATACACATTGCACATGTGCACAAACACAATTCCCCCACTGACGCACACACACAAAAGCCTCGACCCTCACTCCTCACTGTGCTCCGTCAGACAAAACTTAGCACCTCAGGCAATGAAATGTTATTGCAAACATCCCAGCGGTCCCCTACAGCCGCTTTATAAAGAATCAGCTTGCGTTACTCGGAAACGCTCCGCTGCTGCCATGGCCACGGTGGACGTCTGGATCTGATTAAGCTCTGCCGGTGTATCCCTCTTTATCGAATTTGGAAGGACACACTTCCCCATAACACCGCCTCTCTTCATCTGCAGGCCTCACTCTATCTGTTGAGTCACTCATCCTGCTTATTTAAATTGACTTTTCCTGCTAATTAATCCAAGGTGCACTTCCTCTCAGGTGACTTCACATCAGTGTTTCTACAGAGATGCAGTCAGGTTCATATCTTGATTGTGTCTACATTGGCCATGGCAAACAACTGAGACCATAGAGTTATTTGTATGCATGCATCTTAGAATAGGCAAAGTTTTTTTGTCATGTACTGACTGCTTATGTTGACAGTCTAAAAAGTCTAAACGAACCAAACTGGTCTGAAAAAACCTCAAAGAAAATGCTACATCCTATACTCATTTTATTCATGGCTTATTTTCTTTTCAAGGTCTAATAATAATTAATAAATTTTGTAGTAATTTTTGTAGCTCCACTTACTTCAATGAGCAGCAAAGCCTGAAATAATTCCATTAATCTTGGCTTCAGTGAGTGTTTTAACGTCCTTTAATATAAAAAGGTTCCATTCCGGCAAGACTCGTGCTCTTGCCTTCAAACTATGGAATTATAAGCGATTTAACACAAGAAGAATACAACCTTGACTGTTAAATAAAGAAGAGGAACAATTTGTGACTAAATTAGTTGCTGCAAAAGCACACATGTAGAACAGGAACCTATGTCTGACTAAAAAATCTCATTTGTCCATGACAACTGTGAAGATGTAGTGATATTAGGTTAAAACAGAGGAAAGTGTGTGTACTTATACATTGTTGCAACTGTCCATGATCAAGCTCAGGTTTTGCTAAACTCACCTGAAGGCCTCGATGATGTAGGATGTGACGGCTGCACCTCCTTCATGGGCGTTGGGTTGCCAGGTCAGGGAGACGCTGTTCTTGGACACGTCTGTGACTATGGGTTTGTGCGGTGGACCCGGCAGCTGGAAGGGCTCTGTGGCCTGAGCTACTGAGGGGTCGGCACTCTCTGGATGGTGAGGGAGTGGCAGAGGAAACAAAGACAGAGGCAGGAGGAATGAGAGAGGAAGGAGGTGGAGGAGAAATCGAAGCAGAGAGAGGACACTGCACGTCTGATTACATCTCTACATATGCCTTCAGCATAACTGTTGTGTAATGTCCTCTAACATGATCCTGCTAATTGAGTGAACATTTGCATCACTGTCGCTACAGGCTGAGCACATCTAGTTCCCATTACGCTTTTCTTGACAACTATTAGATCTTAACTAGCCATTACAACACTAATAGTTCAATAACAAAGTAAGCTGTCATCAGAGCAGCTTTTTAAGTTGTTCTTTCTTCACTTAACACCTCTAATAAAATCTTTACTGCTTGATATATTTCATGCACTAGAAAAGGGCCTAACAAAGCACTTTGATTCGGTCAGCTGGTGAATCTTTATAAATTCTTGGAGAAATACAATGTATCTGTATGTATCTGTACTGTTCTGTTTCAACATCAGACTTCACAGTCGTGGACTTACAAACATTTATATTTGCAGTCTGTCCAGTAAAAGCCTCAGGAGGTAAAGTGTTAAATTAGACTCAGCTACTTGTTTTATTTAAGCAATTAAATGTTCACAAGACACATTATCTTGTTAGTTAGACTTTTTACAGAGATCCCACATTAAGAGTTACTTCTCAGAGTGTACACTTCCTTATCTACAGCCACACTTTAATCTGTTACTGAAAATTTGTACTGTTCATTAAAAACAGTAAAATCATTACACAGCACCTTTTCCAAAGTTACTGAAATGAATAAAAATGCAGAGACAGAAGAGTGTAGACATTTTCATTTTCAGCCGGATGAAAAGGGTTCTTTCTTACTCTTCATCTCTGAGCTGTTACATGTTGCACTTCACACAGTCACGTCATTTGCATGCATTTAAATCACGCAGAGACAATTTACCTTTGACTGTGAGCACTCCACTCCAACTAGTCTCTCCACTGGAGCTGGAAGCCAGGCAGGTGTACACCCCGGAGTCCGTTTCCTGGCAACAGTAAGACGTGTATCATTAGTTTAATGTGCTTGTGCATGAGTGTGTGTGCGTGTGACAGCGAGGCCATGATACTTTGTTAATGTAGCCATTACCGCGATTGAGACTAAATGTCATATCTCTCAAAGCAGAATGTTTGTACTCAGAATACTGAGCGGAGGGAAGTTGGCGTGAATGAGAAGCCTGCAGAGCTGATATTCACACAAAGTCCTCCAAGTGACTCTTTACACTTTCACATCAAGGTAAGACTGGCTTTCTATTGTCAGTGGAAAAGCGGTTTGTAGCTCCCGTTTGTGCCATTATGTTTTAGGACTTGCAACTGTTACTCAGCCAGTGGACATCACCTTCTGACCTTCTGTCTTTATCTCACAGTTATAACATCAGAATGTGGTCATGGCAGACAGCTCTACGGGCATAAAAAACACAGATGGTGTCACAGCAATATTTAAGATGGATCCCACGCACTTACTAACTGATGACAGCAGGAGCACAACTACTGCTGCACTGACAAACAATAACAAAGATATATTTTGGTCCTCAGACGGCCGAGCTTTAGAGACATGTGGGGCCTCACAGTTTTGCAAATGGATTAAACTTGCATGATTTGGATGTGAAGAGACATAATGAGTTTTGATAGATCTGCCCCTTATGCACTAGTCACTTGACAATGTTTAAATTAAATACAGCACTCATTTAACACACTGGATATGTTTATGTGAATGTGTTAATGAGTAGCCACAGTAAGAAAAAAAAAGGTTTCTCTTGGGTATCAATTATTGTCAAGCGCGTATGAATATTTGCATTTCCATTCCCAAGCATACATTAATGCAACACTTTCTTTAATTAACTGCTTCTACTTTGGACATTTTGTCAATAGTTTTATTAAATTTTTTTTATACATGGCGTTCTCTCAGTGGACCTATTTGAAGTCAAAGCTTAAGTCAAGCTGGTGGCTTTTATGTTCCTCTTCTGATTGCTACACAGCAGAGGAGGAGAGTTAAAGGAAGGATCAAAGGACAGAATTTTAATGATCAGCTAGAGGTCTAGAAAATTCTGAGGAGCCAGTCTTTATACTCAACAGCTACTTAGCATTCTGGACAGGCTATGAGCAGATGTAATTAAGAGGTGTGTGATAAATGTGCCTGTGTTTGTGTGTATGCACATGTGAATGCTGGCTATTAAGTTTTTGGGGAGGCAAGCCAAAAGCTAGACAGGCTGTGAAATTGCTTACAACAGAGGGGGATGTTGGGGGTCTCTACACTGGGGAATCTCTCAATGTGACACTGAGGTAGTAACAACCTTGCCTCTGAACATGTTTCTGTTGCTTTAGTTTTATTGCTCCAGGTCATTCCTTTTGTCTGTCTTTGCTTCTGTCTTTGTTTCTGTCTTTTCTCTGTGTTTCATGTTCAGCTTCAAGGGGGTGTTCAGAAAGTCTACAGCTCTGTGTGAAAAATCATCACCCTCTTATTCATTTAAATGTGTGCCAACAAAGAGAGTGCATCAAAAAAATTGAACCAAGCTCAGCATTTGCTGATATACAATGCAGTGTCTCAAGGCATCTTAATTGCCAATGAAATATGTGCAACGACTAATTTCTTTCAGATTACATAAAATAATATTACTTCTGTTTACAACGGAAGATTTAGTGACTGTATAAATCCTAAGACTTGTCTTGAATTGTCCTTTATGTCTCAGGGTCAGTGTTAATTTCGCTGACGAAGACTATGACGAAAAATATTCATCAACAAACCTTTTTCATGGACAAAAATGAAGTAAAAACTAAATAAAAAGTCCAAAATGATGACGAAGACTGTGACGAAATATAACTGACACTTTAGCCAACAAATAAAAATGAGACAAAAATGTTAGGGAGGGACAAATGGAGAAGAGATCCAATCAAAACTACCCTTTTTGTTGGACAAGTTAGGAAGAAATCCAATCAAAGCAAATCTTTGGAGGGTAGGCTGATCTACAGAGCGGCAGAGCCATTTTCAAAAGCCGCTGCAAGTGCAGGTGCAACGGTTAAATGCTGCAGCAGTTACACACTGACAGGAGGAGGACAAAGACAAGTCCACGGAACTTGGTACAGTTTCGAAGACATTTTCACGACAGTTAGGTGGTTTACCTACATTGTATTTAGATGTGTTTAGTTGCACAGTCTTAGTGACACAGCTTAGGCTGATTTCAGTTGACTTCGCATGCTAGCAACATGCTAACGTTTTGCAGTGATTTACCTGTATTTTCAATGCTGAGAGAGCAGGTTTTTTTATTTA
>JAUZTA010000007.1:832680-842827 GCA_034780835.1 Ctenochaetus striatus | reverse complement strand
GAATGTTTACCAGAGAAACACTGAGACAATACAGCAACTCATCCTGATGGAACAACATTCCAGCTTCAGTTCTGCCCAAAAGGATTATTAACTGCACTGCAGTGTCCTTGTGTCTGATAAGGCTTCCAGATGGACTTCCTGGTTCGTATTTCTTTCTTTTAATCTCTTCCCTGAAGCAACAAACCAACACCAAACAGCCCCTTGTGTAGCTTTGCCAGAGAGCTATTGTTAGTCACAACGAGCCAAAACAGGGGGTCATTTGCATCCTGTGAGACCATGACTAATGACTCTCAATTAATTACATTCTTAATCAAGAAGATCCATTTTATTTTTTTCCCCTAAGAATAGGAAAAAGGGTTATTAAGACCCATTCTGACTTTCTTCTGCCCACATTCAAATCATATACTAATCTGAATTGACTTATTAGAAACTATGGTAAATGCAAGTTTACAACAAGTGTAGGTAATGACTGTTACTTTAAAAATTCATCATGCATCATTCATCAAATTCATGCATCCCTATTTTACATACTAGACTGCACATTTCCTATTAATATGGTGAGGGAGGACCTAGTTAAAGCAATTACAACCCCACAAATGGCCTCTACAACAATAAGCTGAACACTTTACTGAAGCTGAAACTGTCACAATCAAAAATCAAGCTGACATTTATTTTAAACCTTACTACTGGATTGTATGTTTTCTTGTGTAAACCTTCTTTCAAACATGCATGGTTCTATAAGGAGAAATATCTATTCACACATTCACACAAATGTTACTGGAAATGACCACAGAGCACTGTCATGTAGTACAGACGAACTTGTGTATCTGGCTGTACAACATCTGTGATCAGCAGCTAAAAGACATAATTAGGCATGATTGGACACAACGGCTGGAGCAAAGGGCCTTTATTGTTCTCCACGGCCCCAGTGGCCCCGGTGCTCCACTGTCGTTAAAGAGGGGGGTAGAGGGGTTAAAGCTCTTCCTCGCACCACCTGTTGTCAACGCCTATCCCCCACAAAACACCCCCACCTAACCCCTCATCCTTCTGCCTTTGTCCCACTGACCCTTTATGTCACAGAAACACACACACACAAAAACACACTCACGCTTGCTCGTCACCGGTCGCACTCGCCTAAAGTATGGTCTAATTAATTCATTGCTATCCTCTGGAGGAGGGTTTGGCTGGTGGGTTTGGCTCCATGACCGGCAGACGGCTGGATCATACAGAGGAGGTTAAGCCAGATCGAACTGTGGCCTCACTCTGACCATCTGATCCCCCCTCTTTTAAGACCAGAATGGCCACTGGCTCTGTCTTCCACAAGGCTGGGACCTGCAATCCCATTAGTGAAGCATGAACAAACCTCAGACTGATGCACACAAGCACAGAAAGAGACGAGAGCTTGTTATCATCAAGCGACTACAAATGTCACTGAATAAATGTTCATTATGAGAGGTGATGGTCTTACTGTATCACTTCCTCTTGGCTCAGTCAAATGAATATTAAAACTGACTCACTGAAAGCATATGGGTATGATGTCCACAAGATATTTCAGCTGAAAAAAAAACAGATTTGTACAGAGCTGAGTGGGACGTAATTGGAAAATAAAACTTGGCGTTAGCTGTCTTGACAAATGGACCTGAATGGACAATGTGCACCAGTGAGCTGGTGAAAAACATTGTCATGCTCCTGTGGTTGCACAGGAAGATGAAGGGAGGGCTGAATAGAAAAATCATGCCAGTTTCATCAGTACTCACAAATTCTGATGCAAAACGCTGATACTTTTGTTTATTCGTTCTGTTATGACAGAATTCTGCTGTTGTTTAAGGTAAACATATTTTTTTTTTCCTCAAAGCGAACATTTGTTTCCTCATATTGCAGAAGAAAAACCAGAAATAGTTAATAAAAGGACTTTTTAAAAATTAAAATGAATATCTGTTTTTACCTGCTGGAACTATTAAAGTCGGCAAATGATGCAAGAACTGCTCACTAATGCCATGTGGAATTGACTCATATCAAATGACTGACTAGGACAAAAGATAAATCTGCTGTCTCATAAAAACGTGATGCATAATATCAGCTCATCTAAAGAAGGCTTAAAACAGCATATTTGGAAAAGGGTTTAAAGAACAAGACTAAAATTCTGTTTTTGCAAATGGAAATAATCTTTTTTCAGGATACAGAATGACATTTAATCTTGAGAATAACGCTTTTCATTAGCTTAGTTTCACCACAAACAACCTAAAGCATTTATTCTCCCATAATAAAGATCTTTTGAAGCATGGAATGGTATTAAGGCAACTATATCTAAAACCCTTTTTTACCTGGTTGTTAGAGGAGCTCTGACCTTACTCATACTCCAGCGATTTATAATACTAACAGGTGCATACAGAAGCTAAAAGCAGTTCAATGGGCCAGACTTAGCTGTACCCCGCAGGTACTTGCACAGTCTGTAAAGATGTACAGATCAGTGTGACTGCACTCCACTGTGTATGACAGCATGCACCACAGAGCTCCAATCACATCCCATATGGCTCCAGACCACTGGGGTTAATAACAGTGACAGAGGGCAGCTCGAGGAGAGCACGGACATTAGAGGGAGCGGAGCAAAGAGGAACGGTCGACAGGTTTTTAGGATCTTTTTTTCTCTTTTATCAGTGCCACACAGGACACACTTTTCTCCCACTGTAACTCTTTTCTGTTGCCAAATTCTTCAAATCCTTTCCCCATTCCCAAATCCATAAAACCTGAAATGCATTTTTTTTTCCTGCACAAGGGCTCCAGTGATCAAAACAGCATGACAGGTGTGTAAGCAGCACCCAAGCGTTCATACATACGTGTGTACATGTGTGTGTGTGTGCGTGTGAGAGAGAGAGAGGAGACAGAAAGAGAGAGGAAGATCTAAGCAGTGACAGTGCTGTTCAGCTGTTTCTCCCACACTGCTGTCTAGGATTACCACGGTGAGAAAGTTGGCTTGGACTACCGTTACAAAGTCTTAAGGATGTACGCACCCACACACACACACACACACACACACACACACACACACAAGACCACATTCACACAAAAGCAGAGGAAGACAGAAGTTTTATCACAACTTCACCTGTTCATTCCCCAAATTCCACAAGGCAGCTGCCATTTAGAACCTTGAAGGCTTGACCTCCCCACAACCTTTAAAAAGAGAGGTGGTGGGCTGGTTTGAGAGACATAAAACCCTTAGAGGTTACCCCAGTCAGCTTTGTTTGAAATACCTCTGACTCCGCCCCCTCCATCTCAGAAAAAGCACCTCTTCCCCTACACTACTGGACTGAATATTCATGAGCCATAAAGTCAGGCGGTAGCAGGCATAATAAAAACGTCAGAGGTATAAAACACTCGAAGAAAAAGCCGACAGGAGCTTGGGCAAGTCACTCTGAATGTCAAATCCCCACCAAGGGGTGTCTGGCCCGTTAGGTCTATTGTGCTTGACTGACTTTTATGCATCTGACATGAATTGGCCTCTGCTCTTGGCACGAAACTTTGTAGGCCACATTTTCAGGATCAAAGAATCTCTTTGAGTGCGTAAAATCAGTCAGGATTGGGGTGCAAAAAGACAAATTTTGGAAGGAAATAGTTGGTAAAGTGGCATTCAATCTGTTCTTAATGCAACATAAAGAAAGGTATAATTCAAAAAAGAGGGAAGGATTTTAGAGGCTTACTGCTGTGTGACAAGTACTTTAATGGCACACAAACAAGTTCAGAAACTCATTAAGTTGTGTATACATGCACAGGTTTCTCTTAACATGAATATTTCATTTTGATCTTAGATTTTTGACACATTTTAGAGCTCTCAAAGTTTATGTAATGTGATATTCTAACTTCTCATTTTTAATACATAGTAACATGCATTATTAAATCTTTGTTTCTTAATCATAGTTTCATTGTGACAATGATCTCTTTCACTTTGTTGGCCATGAAATTCTCAAAGGAGAAAGTATGACTTTTTTGAGTGCAGATTGCAGTTAATTCCACTGAAAGGGTACAGAGAGTATCTAAGGATAAATAAATACAGGATCATACTGTAATTACTAGATTTTAGTGTGAGAAAAGATTTAAGGTAGTTTGGGAACTGCAACAGCAGAGCTTAATAAATGAATAAGAGATGGGATTAATGTTTCTTCTTGACTGCAAGAAGGCCAAACCAACCATGTGAACAATGATGGGTATGATTTTGTGGTAGAGTGTTATACACTATAATCCACAGTACACAGGCTTTAACTGCTGAAGTTTTCATGGGAAAGTATGACAATACTGTGTATCTCCAAAGTAAAGGATGGGCATGAAGGTTTGGTGAACAATGGTTTTATGGTTGGAAGAGCACAGACATCCCTCAATATATAAACAAAAATCCTTGTTTGATTTTAAATTGCTAAGTGTAAACCTTAAAAAATAGTCTGCTATCAAGCCTAATTCCTAAGTACTTATATGACTTAGCGAGATTAATCTGGGTGGCATTTAAAGAGTAAATGGCAGGATATTTAGTCACTGGTGTGACTAAGGAGAGCTAATCAAGAAGCATAAAAGGCAGACTGTGGATGTCTGTGAGAGTTCTGGGTGAAGCAAAGAAAGGACACTGAAGAATTTATATAGACGAATAATGTAAATTATAAGTATAACGTAAAGAGTCAAAGATCAGGCTTAGACCCCTGTGGCATTATATATCTGATGGTGAAAAGGACTGACGAAGTCCTATCAGCAACAACAATCTGAGTTCCTCTGTGAACCAATTAGGTGTGGCTTCATCTTGACTTTTAGATTGTAGCTTGTGGGATAGGATTTCAGGATCAACACTATGAATACTTCTGACTGGACAATGAAGAGAGCAGCTAATTTAGTTTTTGTTGTTGCCATTGTTTCTGGGGTGTTTTTTTTGTTTTGTTTTGTTTTTTTGTTGTTTAATCCAGGGAAGAAACAACACTGCAGTAGTTTTTAACATGACAAAAACCTGACTGCTGTTGCTGTAGTATTTCACTTTAGTCAAAAAAAGGTGCATAGTTTTTTAAAATGATAATAACTTCAGGAATTTTTGGTACAAAATTAAGTGTAGTTGTTGGACTGTAGTTGTTGAGGTTGGAGGATTTGTGTTGTTTTTTGAGTTATGTGTAACCACTGTCTGCTCCTGTCTCCCCTTGTTATGTGTCATTGTCTTTTTATGTTTTTGGACAGGATGTAACTGGAATGCAATTTCCCCATTGTGGGATCAATAAAGTTTTATCTTATCTTATCTTATCTTATCTTATCATCTTAAACAACTGCATATATCACATGTGAGGTTAAGATACATCCACCCACTGAACCTTGAAAGGACCTTCATAATTTATGTATCAGACATTCATTAATCAAACAAATCACTGATAATAAGTGGAAACTGTTGCTGAGGTAACAAAGCAGAGCCTTCTTGAATAAGTTATTGAGTGTCTAATTGTCAGCATGGATGTTTCAAAAGAAAAAATGGTCTGCACACACTTTGGAAATAATGAGTTATTATTGGATGGATGACCCTATCCAGAAAAAAGATCAGCCAATATTATAACTGGTGACTATAAAAATGAGCTTCTCTGAGTGCCTTCTTTATGTTACACTTTACATTTTCTATTTAGATTTAGTACCAAAGATATTCAGTATCCATGGCTGTGTTCATAATTTATAAAAATTCATTTCAAAATCTTGAAATGACACTGATCCATCAAATTATCTCCAAATCCAAACAGCATGTGCTCATATTCTTAAAAGGACAAATCTTTCTGGGAGGACTTTAGACAGTTATTACTTCTGATTCCAAAGGTCTACGATTAGTTGAAACAGCGCAACAACCATTTAAGGAACACTTCGTTCCAAAAACTAAAATTCAGTCATTACTTGCTCACCGTGATGCCGATGCAAAGTCAGATGAAGTTTCTTACATTTCTAAAGCTTGAGAGCTAAACAGCATTACAGTGTTCCCCATAACAACTGAACAAGCTGGGGACTTATTTCAATTTTAAATTTTCACTTCAGCTACTAAGCTGACAGAACTCATGTTCCTGAATGGCCATCTGAAGGGGGGGTACAAGCCTGACATGAGCCACTTGACACAATCAGTGAGAAGCTACAAACTTCAGTATTTACCTGCTGCTTGGAAGTTTGCATCAAACACAACAGGAGAGCTTTGCTAAGTTGCATCAACAAGTGCTTCTGTTAAATCTAACATTAATTTACCAGATACCTAGCTACTGTGCCTGCTGCACTGTTGAATGGTCATCCATTCACATTAACAGGACACTCAATTGCACTACATTGTGTGCTTTGCACCAATTGTGTATCTTTCTGCATAGGTATATATATATTGTCCACAGGTGTATATATTTTTATCTATAGGTATATATATATTTTTTCTATTATTTATGTTTAGCTTTTGCATATTTCTACTGTCCATTCCATGAGAGACACCACCTGCCGAAACCAAATTCCTTGTATGTTTGTGAACATACTTGGCCAATAAAGCTGTTTCTGATTCTGATTCTGATTCTAAACAGATATTTAAAAAGTGTTGATCTCAGTCGTGTAGGATAAAGTGTATGTTCATACACCATTTCCCTGAATAAAAACATCATTTTAATCAGACATTAGTGCTGATTCAATGCCTGTCCAACAGCGGGGAAAATCTGTGCAGAGGAAGTAAAAGACGTGTTTTTTGTAGGCGACCAGATGCTGAATATTGTAGTTAAAATTAGCAGCTCTTCTGTGCGAATGTAGGGCAAGACTGAGTAGCAAGGAAGAGTTCTTTGCCTGAATAAATGAAGGTAAAAATACCTCTAAAATAGGACGAAAGGAAGGAAGTGTCAACAAGGTATTTTCTCCCAAAAACGATGGATGAGCAGAACTTATTTTCTTAAAGAAAGCTTTATTTCTCCCTTTTCCTTTCATTGCTTTGAAAAAATAACAAAGAATGACTCATAAGCAGAAGTGTAGACTTCTGTAAAAACATTTTGAATTGTTATTCTAATCCTCCAGTTTGATGTTTGGTATCCTAGACTCGTTCATCCAGTTTACAGCCTTTAAAATGGGATATTTTAAGTTCAGTAAAATTGTTTCTGGCTGGTTGAGTGTGTGTTCTGTGTGTGGGGTGTTAGTGTCGCTCTAACTTAATAAGAAAGCTGAGTCTTTACTTTGTAATTGGTGTTTATAGAGTGGCTATAAAACAAGCCTGACCACAAAGAAGCATGATCATTAGTCCCGCTGGCTGTTGTCTGTTGGTGGCCCAAGTCTCGCATTACTGAGACTCTTGTGATCTTGTTTGGGCTCCACAGCCTCTCGGGTGAAAATTAGACATGAACGTATCCAAACCTTTTTAGACATAGACATCATAATACTTGACTGGTAATATTTCAAGTTTATATGTGTGTAATATTGTCCCGTCTCCTCCTTTTCTTAGCCCAACCCTCAGGCAGGGGAATGTTTTATGAGGTGTCATACTGCAGCAGTGCTGTTGATGCTGCTTGTATTACACTCTTTGTTAAGCTTTGCCCATCTGGCCTCCCAGGAAAAAAATGTTTCAGTAAAACTGCCTGTATTCTGCTCATTGTCACAGTAGCATCATCACACTATAAATAAAAAGAACGGTTTAAATTTTGGGACAAAGCTTGCTTGCGTTATTGATACCACTTTATTTGTTACCTTAAGACAGAGACAGGCTAGCTGTGTTGACTATTTCCAGTCCTTATGCTAATTCAGGCTAACCAATGCAGGTTAAGCAGAGGAACAGTGTCGAGGAATTTTGAAGGTAGTGACATGATACTTGATTGAGCATTAATATTTAACTTTAAAGTGCTAAATGTCCTGACAAGAACGTAAACCAGTGGAGATCCTGGAGCTGCTTTTACAAACCCTGCCAATGTTTCATCAGGTGAAGGTCATGCGTTGCCTGGATCATCCCAATGTGCTCAAGTTCATCGGAGTCCTCTACAAGGACAAAAGACTCAACTTCATTGCAGAGTACATAAAGGGAGGCACGCTGAGGGAAATCATCAAAAAAATGGTGAGAGTGATGTGTCTGCCGGCAGACTCACAGTACAATCTACTTCCTGTGTGGACCTGTTATTACTTGAGGAAATATTCTGACCTTGCATTTTCTTATGTGGTATTTTTGTAGTAAGATTATGTAATGTTTCAGTTTAAACTAATGAGTCATCAGCATTTACTGATGACAGTGATATTTAATTGTGATTTTTTCTTTCTCACAGGACAGTAACTATCCCTGGAACCAGCGTGTCAGTTTTGCCAATGACATAGCTGCTGGGATGGTGAGTGCCAAGACAGAAAAGTGTATTTATTGTTAATATTTAATATTTGTTTCTTTTATTACAAAAAATGATTTATGCAAAGCCTCTTCAGACAGTAAAAATTGTTGATATTCAGCAGTAAAGTGTGTTTCTTCCTGTTTTCTTCACTGTTGTCTCCCTCTAGTGGTCATGTTAGTAGCTGCAACCATCTGCTAATGCAGTGCATAAGATTTTCCAGTCTCTCTCTATGGAAATATAGCATGAATTCCTGCAAGATTAGACCATTGGTTCTCAGTGTTTCCCTTGATATGAGTGCGATGATGAATGCCATGTGTGACTGGATTATTGTCTTTACAGCAGCAGCTACTTGAGATTAAACAAGGCAGGATTGTTTCTCTTGGCATGGGTTTTACATGACCACTAAAAGCCTCTATTTTTCTTTTTTTATTCCTTTCATCCTCTCCTATCTCTCAATCTTTCTGTCATTTAGACATATTTGCATTCCATGAACATAATCCACCGGGACTTGAACTCACACAATTGTCTGGTGCGAGAGGTAAGATGTCTTTCTTGTATTATTCGTGCATGTGTGTGTTTGTGTGTGTTTGTGTGTGTGTGTGTGTGGATGTACCTGTGCATATACTGTATATTTTCCACAAGGATTTAACACTGTTTGTCTGTCACCTGCTGGGGCACTTCAGCTTAAAAACAAAGGAGAGCTTTGTTAGCTGTAACTTTGACAGACTAATCCTTCTTAAATCACACAAGTAACTCGAAGCCTTAACTTCCAGCTTCCCCTACAAACAGAGACAGCATTGTACATGTGTCATATGAAGAACTAAGGGTTTATATTGTAGTGATCAAAAAGTGTCACACAGCTTTCTAAAACAGCCCAAAGCTAGTTGAACACTACTGCAACCTTAAAACTTGTGTCACTCTTGGTGCATTCAGAGGCATGTAATTTTATGGCATGTTACATTTTCTCCATACAGAACAACACAGTGGTGGTAGCAGACTTCGGCCTATCTCGCCTCATGGTCGATGACAAGCACGAGGAGCTGTCACAGGGTAAACTGCCTGGCCTGAAAAAGCCTGATCGCAGAAAGAGGTACACCGTGGTGGGAAACCCTTACTGGATGGCTCCAGAGATGATTCAAGGTATGATCAATAACAGAGATAATGATTCATTTAATTCACACATTCCTAAGATATCTAAAGGAAAGCATAGTCACTTCAGCTGTTGACTGAATTTTTTTTTCTTAATATTTATTACATTTTCTTTAAATTGTGATTATAACTAACAGCAGCCTAATTTTGTTTTTTTCTTTTTCTAGGGAAGAGCTACGATGAGAGAGTGGACATCTTCTCCTTTGGGATCATGCTCTGCGAGGTGAATGACCTTCTACTGCCAGAACAAATTAAAACCCGTACAGACAAAAACAGTTTTAGATTATTAATATTTGATGAAGACAACTGAAATCCCTGATCCCTTTCCCTGAAATCCCATATGACTTTCATTTGTGCACAGCTTTTTTTCACTTCATTTCACCTCTTGTTTTAGCTGCAAAATACAGAAAAATCTGTAACTCTTCATAATGTCATCTAAATGGTTGCTGTGCAAGTGGTACAGTGGTTCAATTCTAGTTGCATCTTATTCTCTCTGTGTCAAACTATAGACAAAAATGCCTTCCAAAAAGCCTAAAAAAAACCCCCAAGACATCCATGATGGAAAAATCTTGCTTCTCCAATGCTCCAAATCTCCATAAAAGTGAAAGATATTTGTTTAGTGAATGAAAACCCTGCTCCAAAGTGTAGCAAGCTTTGGGCCTGGCCACACACCATCCACA
>JAUZTA010000007.1:783753-794650 GCA_034780835.1 Ctenochaetus striatus | reverse complement strand
TCTATCTATCTATCTATCTATCTATCTGTCTGTCTGTCTGTCTGTCTGTCTGTCTGTCTGTCTGTCTGTCTGTCTGTGTGTGTGTGTGTGTGTGTGTGTGTGTGTGTGTGTGAGTGACCATTTTCTTATTAACAATCAGCTGTTTTTGCAGGTGAGCTCTGTGAACTTTCCTGAGGAGCAGCAGTTTTTGTTTTTGTGTACTCTTCAACCAAAATATAGAATATTACTGCTGGTTTACTAGCTGATCAAATGAGTCTAATGTCAGTAGAACCTTTTTTTTTAGCCTGATAAAACACCAAGACACCTAAAGTGTATTATTACACATCTCTCAATTAAAAAAAGAAAAGGAAAACATAAAACACTATCAGAATTTTCAGCTTGCATAAACAAGTCGAGCTCTTCTTAAACATAATGTTTTGTAAAATGACAGTGATGCATTCAGGGAAAAAGCTAGTAATGGTGGTGTTGAGGTTCAGGTTTGGGTAATTCAAACTTCAATTTCATATTCAGACCTACAACATATGACAAAAACAGAGTGTTGTAATACTGCTGAAATATAACTAGGAGCTGTTTGCTTCTCCATGCTTTAACAGTATTACTGTAGCATGGCAACCTTAATTAGAAAAAGTATCACTGACATGAAAACCTGACAGCAGAGTATGGATGAACCTTGGGTGTTTTGTCTGACCAACAGCCCAAAACTCTAAGATGTTTCCTTTTACATCAATACAAAATATTGATGATTAATTTGGAGATTTTATTATATTACAAATTTGCTCAGTTTTCCAGAACACAGAAAGAATGCAAAATAAGACTAAGGCTCTGATGAAAATTTAAAATACGGGATACTGGTAGGTTTTTTTAAACAGTGGTATTGATTTCCCATTTTGCTCTGCAAACCTCCATGTTGCACAAGGACAAATATATTACCATTATACCTTGATACCAGAATACCATGGTTCAGGACATGCATAAAGCCATGGTCAGACCTTGTGTGTGACCCTTTCCTTAACAGAGACATACACATGCAGTCATCCAGCCAAAAGAATAAGCAAATGATTTACAACACAATATTCACATTAAATACATTGCGAGGATGAGGGATTGGGTTCATGTGTGACAGTCAGCTGATTCTTATGAACCCTCATAATACATCTATCCATCTGCAACACAATGAAACAGTTGCAATTATCACAGCCTCACCTTCCACACAGCCTGCAGCACTGACAGAGTGCTGTGCTTAAGCCAACAGGAGCAAGCCTCAGTCTGAGCCTCGCTCCTCTCAGCCCAATTAATGGAAGCTCATAAATAACATAAACAATGGTGTTCTCCCTTCAGGCATTGTAGTAATCAGCCTAAAGACGCCAGCAGGGCAAACAGACAACAGTTCACACTTACACACACACACACAGGCTCTCACACTAACACACACACACACAAAAAAAAACAGGTAGATAACACAAGTGACTCGTGATGTGAGATAAGAGGAAAAAAATGATAAACATTATCTCTGCATAGATGCAAGCAGAAATGTGTTTTTAATGGAATGAAAATCTGTGGATTACATGTGAAGCCAAAACATGTTCCATCATGCGATTGCTGTGTTTGTCAAGTGACAAAGAAATGAAGAAATTAAAGAAAACCTCACAGCCTGAACGGTCAAAACATATGCATCGCATTCAGTGAATTGTAAAATTTGATGCTATGTAACTCTATATATATCCTCACTAATTAAGTCGGGGCTAATATTCTCTTCCAGGAAAAGCTAAGGAGTCGTTTGGGAGTGCAGCTCTCTGGAGTCTGTGTTCGTTGGCTAGTTTTTGTAGTTTTGTTTGACTGTCTCCCCAGTGCTGTGCATCGCTAATGCTTACTCACAGCCAAGCCCAAACACTTTGCATATTGAGACCTTGTACTTTCAGGAGGCTGCTTGGATAAATTGGCTGAGGCTTATGCATACAGATTGCAGTTATTTTAATTGGCTGTTGTTTTCCAACAAGATTATGAGGGATTTCTATGAAAATAGATGACGAGACACACACATACATATGTGATACATGCAAAAACGCGGACACACACACACACACACACACACACACACACACACACACACGTACATTCTTTGACGGCAGAAAAGGGAATGTGCCTGTGGCCACAGTGCTCAGTGTAATTGTCGAATTTGGAGCCCCAGATGGCCCTGCGTGGCCCTGGGCCCTGTACTCTCACATCACTGGCACAAAAACACGCTCACATCATTCACTCCTGACTCATTAGATACAGCCTCCCTTTTATGATTTTCCTTGGCTGCTTAATTCCCCACACTGCTGACTTTAAATCTGTGTATGACTGCGATTAAATTTTAATATACTGCCACTGCTGTGACCTTGAGGCAGAGACTGTCCCTCGTCAGCTTTAAAAAGGGAAATTAGCAAAAATGTATTGTTAATTATAGATATAGTGAGAGTGGCAGGCTTTGTTTGGGTGAGGTTATGGGATGCAAGAATTTATTTGAAGCTGCATAATCATAAATTATGTCCGTCTACCTACCCATAAAATCTGTTACCTAGTGCCAAATTCTCGGTCTATATTACACTGGCTCTGCATAAAGAATATTGACAATGCTACTAAATAAACAGTGGATGGATTAATATGCATTTTTTTTCTAAGTTAATTGCTCTATGTAGTTCAACAAGCATTTTTACAGATAAATGCAATGACAGTAAACTGCTTTGTATCAGAAAGCTTCAGTACCAGCACAAGTTTGCACTGCAGACAGAGATCCACTGATAGAGTCGGGACCTGAAGTGGCTGTAATCTGTTGAGTCACTGATGATATGTGCAATGAAACTGGTTAGATGAAGAGATAAGAAAAGGGTGTGTGTGCATGCATACAGTATCTGTTTGCTGAGCAGGTTCAACATGTAACCCTTTGACACCTCACTCTGCATGCATGTGCACACACACAGGCACAGACACACACACACATGTCGTCATTCTAGGCTGTTGCCTCTTGTGCTCCCATGAGGAGGAGGGTCTATTGATCAGAGAGGAATCTCCCTAATTAGGCCTGAACTGAGTAGGAAGGAGAAAGGATGAAGGGAAAGGGGGAGGAGAACGACTGGAAAAGGAGAAAGGAAAAAAAATGAGAAAAACAAAGGAGAAAAGAATGTGAAGAGGCAGTTTGACTTGTTGCTCTGCAATGGATTGGGACATGATGGGGAAGAAGAGTAGACAACAAAGAGATGAACGCATTTGAGAAGATAAGAGAGAGGGACAGCACAAACATATGAGGGAGGATCACAATGTAGAGGGCAAAGTGGATGGACAGAAAAAAAAGGTGGAGGTAGGACCTGAATTTACTATGCAAGCTCCAAGATAATTAAAATCCAACATGCACAAATAGACACAATCATGTAATGTCCACCCCACACCGACTGAACTCAGCCCTGAAATAGCTTGACTGTCAAATGTTCATTGTTCATTTGCACACCCCTTGCACTTTGAGTACTGCTCCTGTGTTTAGATTTTAATATCACAGAGTGCCATAATTTTGCTTTGTCGTTGTCTTGCTCAGCAGTGCAACCGCAGTACATTTTCTTGAATTAACTTCATTGCTCTAGTTTATGGAAGGAAGAAGAAGAAAAAAGGGTTGAGGGTAGTTTGATTCCAATCACCCCTCCAGCATTTCAATGCTCCAGGGATTCAATTAAAAGATGCAATTATCTATTTCACAACACAGCCCACCTCCCCGTTGTTTTCCCCCTAACTGCACCATCACACTGGTGTAGCTGGAGGTTTGATGCGTATTTCTCTGTGTTGTCTCAGCTAGCATGACTACAATATATGCCAAAGGATGGACGCTCTCATCAAATCACCACACCTCACCTCACCATGAGTGCATTTTCAGTATAGGCACTGCCCAGCTGCACCTGTGGTTCACTAAGGGGGACAAAACTCATTTTCAAGTTTTAAAAATGGAACAATCCTCAGCAGACTGCAATAATGAAGCATTTCATCCTGCCCAATTACCCAACAACTGTGCTGAAATAATTGTCGCTTGTTAAAGTGTTAGAGATTAAAGCAATTGATCAATACGTGTCCATCCATTCTGTGTTGATAATCCTACAGAAAAATATAGAAATGATATACAAAATATTATGGCATTTTTTTCATAACAATATTAGGATAAATAACAGCAAAGTCACTAATCTAAAACATTTTTGTAATCTTACATTGAACCTGAATTATTACTGTGCTTTGAGGTTCCCCAGCGTGTTCTGAGCCAGGTTCACCAGAATCTCCAAACTGGTTGTTTTAACCTGATGAATGTGATCAGATTACTAATCAGTGTTCCACACTTGCTTAATAAGGAAATCTGACTGTAAAGTCCAAGGAAAAGAGGCCCATTGTATCTGCATTCTGTGAGGCTGTTGTCTAGTTAGTTCCCATTAATAGTGGTGACATCTGCTAAATTTGTACAAAAACACAAGAAATATCTCATTTTGGATGAAACTCAATATTATGAAAACACGTGGGGTGACCATTCAACACAAACTATACCACTTAATTACCCCCAGTTTTGCTATGGCTATGAATATTCTACATTTTACTCAGGTATCATCAAAGCCTTCCCTCTAGAAAGCAAGGGAACCACAGTCTTAGCATGTTAAACTGATGGTCTAGAGCTGCTGCACTGATAATAAATCATAAACTTAGACAGTACTAAAGAAAAATAACATGGTCTGGTGGTTAAAGAGTTTTCCTTTAACCTTGTAACCTGTGCTCAACCCTTGTGTCAGCAAGAATCAGGCCTGCTATAGTGACCTCGAGCACATCTTATGTTCTGCAGAAGGTCTGCTCAGTATGTCATTGTGTTAACTACACTGGAACACGGTTAAGTGCTACTTAGCTTTGTGCCTGAATCACAGACTTTGAGTGATTACAGGATGCATAGCACAGTTAATATGTGTGCATTTTTAATTGTGTCTGCCATTAATGCAGTTTCACTGATACTTCCATGTATAAGCAGGCAGTAGCTGCTGTATGTGGGCCTGCTTTCATGAAATCCATTGTGGCCTCAAACTGAAATCCCAAGAATGGACTGTTCCTAAGCAATATCAGACAATACTATACAAAAAAAGATTCCATATAACATGAAAGACTTTTTTCTTTGTCCATTGTCTATACAGATGAATTCCTACCTCTGAGGAAATTCAAATGTCTTTTGATTCCAACATGGCAGCCTCTCAGTCAGCTCACAGCAGACTCAGCTCCTGCTTTCAGATGTCACTGAAGGGGATTATGCTTTTCATTTCACTTTCTGTCACTGAATGAATTCTCTCCTTTTCAGCTAATTGTTAAAACATTAGTAGAAAACAAAATGTCATAAACACAATTAACAAGATCAAACAAACAAAAAAAACATCTAACAAAAATGTCAAGTACAGTCGAGGGATGATTGCTGAGACAGAAGCGAGACATTAGTAGACGAGGCAACATATCATACTTGTTGGGGAAGGCGGCACCCGCATTGAGCTCATCAAGCAGCCCATTTTAATACTGTCTCTACACCCAGCAACTAAATCTAATAAAGCTGTGCAAAATGCTCTGCAGCAACATCAGAGAGCTGTCTCACAAAGCTCTTCTCCTCACCACCTCCGCTCATGTTGGTCTAAAATTGCATGGGCACACTGCCTGAAGTGGTTCAGAATGTTGAAGGCTGGTGCAGTAAAAATGTGTTAATTATGTGGGAGTGGAAGTGAGCTTTTGAGTATCAATCGTCCGGAAATGTGGAAAACTGGAGAGCTGGATGGCATGAAAGGTTACCCATGTGATGGTAAATGAGAGAAAGCCTCATATAAAGTTGTCACCTCATCTGCTGTTCAGAGCTTGTTTTTCTCTGTTTTGTCTTCAAATGACTCACTTTGCCAAAATGAACTCTACCTGCACTTCACTTGCTGCATGTAGAAACACACTGAAGCAATGCTGATACACAGCAGCAGTGCAATTTGAAAGAGGCTCTCAAAAAAATCAAGATGCCATTGTGAGAGTTCATTAATATCAAGTCAAGACACTGTACTTCTTTATGTGCCGAATGTAATACAGCTCAAACAGTGCAATGCTTTTACGAGACAGAGATCTCTCTTTTATCTTTTGATCTAAATTAATGTTGTGGTCGATAACAGCTTTCAAAGTCTCACCTTGTGAATTATTAAAGATGATGAGCAAAGGTGCTCCATCACGTTTTAGACTGGCATTTTTCAAGCAGACATGGGTCCAAGTTGTGTCAATCTAAAATAAAAAACTCTGAGTTTGTCTTCAGCTAAAGGAGCAGGGATATGACATGTTTTCTCATCTAGTGTGTTAATTGGTCTCCTCACATCAAACATGCTATTTACAGTCCATTTCCATACTGCAGGTTGTTATTATTCAGCTAGAGAACATACAGTCCCAACAACATGCGTCTGAAGGCCACTGTGTACAGTGAAGAGGTTCAGAATATAGCATATGCCATTCTTCTTACTGTTTACGATGAGCATGCTGAGGCCAGAGCAGAACACACAGAAATCCATCATTTGAAATTCTTCATCCACTTCTAATCTGCACTTTCAGATTTTTGTTTATTCTGCCAGACTATGCTTCTAGTTTGTGTTTTGCTGTTCTGTATGATATCAGGAGAATCTGTGGGCAGAGTTAATCAATCTTTCGGGCCCTCGCATGCTGCAGACCCTTGGGCTCGTGCCCATAGGCCCGCTCAGTAATCCATCTATGCTTTCACTTCCCGCTCCCTCTGCCTCTGCGGATGTTCCTGTGCCAATTTGTATGGTGAACCCCCACCTCACCTCAGCTAGTGTCACTCCTCACTCCCTGTTGTGCTGAACCTGGTCAAAGACTGGACATTAAACATAACCAGTATATTCTAAGAACTTGTGTAAAATGAGTTGGCAAAGTGAAATGCAGATCTGCATTAAGCTGTGAATGTTTCTGCAGAGATACACTTCAATCTTCTCCAAACTATTGTGACCAAATTTATTTCTATACCTCCTTTGCAGAGGTTTGAATTAGCTACGTGCTTTCTGGTTTGCATGTTAAATATACAAATACAATCACAAATGAGCAGTAACCTACAGTACTCAGTCTTACTGCATGGATATTTTTACTTTGCAAAGTCCAGTGTTTTGAAGCATAAACAGGGAAGAAAACGCATACAGAAAAAAAACAAGGTTGAAAACAACAAACAGCCTGTCCCTTTGATGTGAATGAAGCAGTTTTAAAACTCCTTTATAGTTCTTAATATGTCTTTGTTCTACACCTTATATGTGCTTTAGAGTGGTCTGACTTTGTCATCAAGTAAACATTGCATTCATTTTTTTGCAGCAACAATATGCTGCTTATTTGAAAGCTAATCCTGTCATCCTGAGCATCCTGTGTTCATAGCCACGGTGCTACGCTGCTGCCAACAGTCCAGCTGGCAGCGGGAGGCAGCGGCCAGCAGGACACTACTGGCCATGTCCCTCAGCTATTATCAGCTGTAGGTTTGGGTTATCTCTCCATGTGCACACAGGTAGGGGTGATCAAAGGCATCATGGGAGGGAAATGAAAGGACATAGTTCTGGTTAGATGCAAAGGCAAATGTGAGCATCCCCACAAAGGTGTGCTGCTATAGATGTGTATGAAGAACAGCCATTTATGTACAGAGACACCACTGACTGAGCTGCTTTGAACCCTGGGAGTCTTTACTCTAAGTGTGTGTGTGTGTGTGTGTGTGTGTGCGTGTGCGTGTGTGTGTGTGTGCGTGTGTGTGTGTGTGTTTGTGTGTTTGTGTGTGTACTATAGCAGACAAAAATAGGGGGACCTCAGGAACTATCTTGACTCCAGTCTTCATGCAACATTGATTTCTTCTATTGATTGTGTCTGTCCTTCAACATGAGGGAGACAACTCACATAAAACACTCCAACACACAGACCCCTCCCCACTCCCCTCGCCCCCCTACACACCTCATAACACAACACCTATGTGTGACAGCCCTGCAGTAGATAAACAGGACCACATAAATGAAGGTAAAGCTCTCTACTGTCTAACAAGCAAATCTGCCCCCCCCCCCGTCCGTCCGTCCCTTCCCATCTCTCCTTCCCTGCAGGTAACAATGTGTACCGAGGTCACACCACAAAGAGTCATGGCTTCCTTGGTTTAATTTGTGTGAGGACAAGGTGGAAATCTCTTCAGTTTCAATTGCCTGAGTCGTCAGGCTGTTTTCCAACAATGAAAAGTGAGCAGATGACCTTGTAAGGCCAGCTACCAAGAAAGAAGCCATTAATATTTCATTCTTACAGAGCCTCCTCTGCTCCTGTTTTCTGTCTGCCTGTCTCTCCTAAAGACGGAAATAGTGACTGAGTCCTGGAGCGAGACCAAGGTGCTGTGTGCAGCCAACACTCTGCTATTTTGGCGAGTGTGTGGATTAAAAGAGTGTGTCCTTTAAATAAATGTGTATAGAGAGTATATGTCCACTTGTGCAAAGGATAAACACATCAGCATCACTCATCAGTCCTTTTTCCATTTGTAATACAAGGCCAAAAAGAGCATGTGCAAAATGAAATCAACATGGCACATTTGCAGTAATGCAAGTTGATAGAAAATTGATGGAAAAAATGCCGTATAAGAACTGATTTTACTTATTAATATTTTCAAATTATTGTCAACCTGGCATGTATGTCAGCAGATGCAACAAGCACATAACACACACAAAGCTGCCATATGCGAGACCACACTGATACAATTGTAGCTGCGGTTTGTGCCACTCAATTTAAACAGAAACAGGTTGTAATTGTGTTTAATTGAAATTTAGCCAATAAAAACCCATAGCTTTGCAAAATTACTTCCTACAAAGATGTCCTCGGGGGGCCATTGGAGAATGTACGGCAACATGCTACAGGCATGTCAAAAAATGACCTTTGGGAAAAAATTAAATTCAGCAGCAAACTAGTTAGGAATTAGCATATCCAGATGCAGCCGCCTTGATTTGATTTCATTGCCTTAATTGGATTTCCTTTGCTGTGCTGCGATAGCCATAAAAACTGGAGGCCTGGACTCCATTGGCGGCTGCGCATGGATCACCATCACAGCTCAGGGATGATATTAAACCAATATGAGCTGGGAATGTTAATGAAGAGAACTGCTGTCATATGGGGCCTGTCAGTACACTTGCCAATTAAAAAGCACCATAGCATGTGTGGTGAAGCTACTCTGGAATTACATTATTATTTATTATTCATATGATTTCTTTATTGAGACACTCAAGGACTGGTAGCCCTTTATTTTCCTTTTCAGCATGTTTAAAAAGTCCCTTTTTGTCACCTGATTCACAGATTGCTGGAGCGCTCAGACCTTTGTGTTGCATGCTTGTTAAGGTTGTGCCTCTCACATGGCAATCAGAATCCAAATGTCAAAATGTATGTAGAGGTCAAACACTGAATGCCTGCAATTATGTTCAGCCATATGCTGTGTACAGAAGTTGAGTATGGAAATCAAGACTGAATGCTGAATGATAGACAAGCTGATCGCAGAGATTCTGCGTAATTTGCATCTGCCTACACAATTTAGAGATCAGTGGCACTCAAAGTGATACCACCAGGGTAAATAAGACAAGGTTTATATCCATGAAATTATAACGCTTTTACCCTAAATGTGTTTTGCCTTTTGTAAAATAAGATCTGTAAGTAGCAGAAAATCAAACATTTACATAAAACACTATTGTAGAATAGGATTTGATGATTTTTTTAAAATAAAATGTTATATTAGACAAAGTAAAAATGCTGAAACTTTGGAAGATAGATACATGATTTGTTTAACTCTGACTTCTGAAACCTTGTTCAATATTTAAATAAACTTTTTCAGTATTTTTACACAGAATACATGTGGAGAGGAAGCTGTAAGGTGAATGGATGTGTTCCACCATCTTTTACACTAAAATTTATACACTGATTGTCTAAGAAAGGAATCTATTCTTGGTCAGTATGGACAGGAGGAATGATTCCTGCAAATAACTGTTCAATGTAAGCTAATAGCATAAGAGTTTTGATTTTTACATGAACTTGAAAAATGTAAGAATCTATTCCTCGAGATTAACTACATACCTGTGTGAATTCCAGGGCAGAAACCGACACCTTGTCAAACAATTTTGCACATTTCTTTAAGAGTAACTTCTTTTTGCTCTCTCTCTTTCTCTCTCTCAAATGCATGCACGCACACACACACACACACACACATATACACATAGCATATAGATCTCACATAGGAGCCTCACATACGCAGCTCTTCACTCAAGGCTCAGCAGGTAGCTTTTCATTTGCTTTCACTGGACCGTGACTAAAAAGCAGTGGTCAGCTGCCTGTGGAGCCCCTCTCCAATCATTACCATGTTAATATCTGCAAAATACTCTTTTGTAGGAGGAACAGGGGAACACAAGACAGCAGGGCGTGCAGGGAGGAGGGCAAGAGAGGTCTTCTTAAAACCAAGCAAAAGGAGAAAAATTGGATGGCAGAAATGGAGCTGGGAAAATAAATGTGGAGAGGGAGCAGTAAGGTTGAGCCAAAGAGCACTGCTGTTTTTAATTCCAGATGATTTCCTCCAGTTTTACCTGAGTCAGGCCAGAGATGCACTGATGGAGATAGTAACCCCTGCTAGCCTCATTAGCCCTCTCCAGCTGCTTCAGTGACATTTTGCACTTCATCCAAACCCCTAGCATCCCGCCAAACTACCATCACTGCCAGAACACTTCAAAACACCAACAGTAATTTAGTCCAAACCTTCTAGACCTTCTGAGGCATAATGGAGGCCTCCTCCAACACAGACATCAATAAAATTGCTATGTGTGTGTCTCGGTGTGTACACTTATATTTG
>JAUZTA010000007.1:732621-742827 GCA_034780835.1 Ctenochaetus striatus | reverse complement strand
GGCTCTTTTCCAGGCACCCACTGGCCTTCCTCTGCCACTCGTACCAAGGCTCTCACATCTTTTACACTGAAGCCATTAGCACAGCTAGCCCGCTGGCAAGGACTAATTGTTGGCCTCTCAGGAAATGACAGTGGCTGTAATGGTCATGCCGTCATTTTGAGGCTCTTAGATCAGAGACAGTATGTTTACAACGACTGGAGGTGTTCAGACCAGACTAGACCTACTCTTTTACAGGACAAGTTTCAGATGCCATCAGTGGATGTTTTTGCCACTAAATTTCAAAACACTTTTATCTTGTCCTAACTAGTCAAAATGACCCAATTTGGTACAATATAAAGTGTCATTAATGTACCATCACACTCACATAATTTGGTTTTAACAACTGAGGCAACATTTTGTTTGAAGTTTTGGTTTTTCTGAAATTTGATGGTTACATTGTTGATCAGTGTTTGTATGTTTGAAGAATGCACTATATTTTAATCTAATTTTAATGCATTATTATGGGACATGCAAGATAGATTTCAGGGTGACCCCAGTCCAGGCTTATGTGAAAAATATACAGCCTGCTCATTCATTTGAATGGACGGTCTCACAGTGCAGTTGGGATGCGACACAAAAGGCTCTGATGACATAATGCAGGCAGTGGTGTTGAAGAGACTCAACATTCACTGCTATGCATGGTCATCCAGCATTGTGCCATGGTGAATCATCAAATATAAGCAGGCTGCACTCGTGCCTGATGGTTTACTTTAACGTGAGAGTATTTCTCAGGTTTACCATTGTCACAGCCAAAACATAAAAGAGTTGCAAGCATCATATTGTTTGAGTTTAACATCAAATAAACACTAACATTTTCAGATTTGTTAAACTGAACTTCCTCAGTTGTATTTCATGTCACAAAAGTATCTGAGGTAAAGGTCTCAACTGGGATTTTTTTGATGCAACAATGCTGAATAAAACAATGTAACAATGAACGTCGGTCTGTTCATTTGCATGACTGACCACTGCAGTGTAACATTGGGTTGCATGTCTCCAAAACTTTTGACTGTGTTTAAACCTCCTGCTGTAGGGCTGTTGACCCTTTGTGCACCTCCTACAAACACACACTCAAAGCACATCCTCTCATTAAGTCACTGAACATTTGATTGAGAACACTGGGAGAGTCTTGTTAATATTTGATGCTCCATCAGCTCTAAAAGCACAGACAAAATATGGCAAATATATTACTGTGTACACTAGGTGGCCCTGTACAATGACTGGCCATGACTGTAACTATATTTGTAGAAAACTCCAAGGCACTCCTGAGCTTAAACCACAGCATTACCAATGCAAAGTCTTGTGAATTACTCCTGACTGATTAAGTATGTGCTAGTGAATTTGTCTATCAAGCTGTGACAGAAGTGCTGTCAAGATTTTTGTCCTTGTCTTTTTACTCTTGATCACAGTTTTGCACATGTAAAGAAAAGCACAATATCAACAACACAAGCATTGCTGTATGAATAAAGCCTATTTTATTTATCCGATCATAGCAGACCTACTCAAGCAGACAGAAATCACATATTGATTTTGGATGACTTGAGTAAGACTTACACATTAACATGCTTTTTTTCCTGCTTTTTTGAAATTATACTGTTCCTCCATTGTCCAAGTGATTTTAGCAACATCTGCTTTTGAAGGAGCAGATCTAAAGCAGATCTCAGTTCAGGCCAGTACCAACTATTAAACCGTGACATGAGCCAAATACTGTAAAAAGTTCAATACACATACACGTAAGTTAAAAAAACAAATAGCTTTGGATCTCACAGTGGCCCATATTAAGCATCTTAAGAAGTATCTCATCTTCTTTGTTTTTACAATTTAATAGGCAGAATTAATAAAAGAAAATGGAATTTTACTTGAATGAACAAAATCTGTTCACCTAATCACTGAAAGAAGCATACAGTCAGCCCTCATGTATTATTCTTCCAGACAAATCTAAGTAACTAAGCAAGAAAGAGATTTTTTCAGGCTTAAAAAAGTATGTTTTCCTTTTAAACTCTTTTTACAGTACATGGCAGCATCTTCTGTCTGCTCATCCATAGACTGCTCATGTTTGTCTACCCAGAGGCGTGAGTGATTATTGTTCATTGAAAGGGGCAGCCCTTTAATTAGTCAGCGTTCTCTGGGGAGCCATTACCACGGGGGAATCTTGCCCCTTTTTATTAGCCCATTTTAATATTGACTAAGAGAAGAGATACACAGGGTGGGGCAATTTGGTTTCCTCAGACGGGACACCAGCTCCTGTGAATATGCATGCTGGGATGTGGGCTGTGGTGTTGTTGGGGGTTGCAGGGACATGTGACAGTAGTGATGGACGATGTGATTGTGCATCATCTGGGGTCCCTCACACAATAACAAAAGGGGTTGCAAGTTCCACTGGACTCAATAAAAAGATGGTGGAATTATAACAATAGACAGTGAGAAGTGAGCATTGTGTCTGATGAAAACTGGGTAAAAGGTTTGAAATATCTGCAAGAATTCCTGTCTATCACTTGGATAAGAAATATACACAGAAAAAGCCTGGGGTTTTAGGTTTGAGTAAGCCAAAGAAGAGTCACTCTGGACTTAACATTCTTGCCCAAGGGCACCTAGGTAGGTTAGCTCTTCCCAGCACTATGCTTGAATCACTTCCCCATGATTAAGAGACATTCTGAGCCTTCAGAATGGTTTACTAAAACAAAATTACCATTAAAACATCCTACATCCTATGACTTATCCATGATTATGAGTGATCTTTTTTTTTAAAAAAGCGGTCATAATGAACATTTCTTCTACAAATTGAATAATTCCAGTCAAAGTCACCTTTTTTGCTTTACCAAAGATACAGATGGGTGAACCCATCAAAGTGCAGACACTAATTCCTGCCAAGGACAGACTTGATCTCTTCCAATTCCATTCCTGCACCTCCCTGAAAGCTACTTTAATTAAAACTCAGAGTGGAAAATGAACACATTTCACTCTACAACTCTCTGTCTCTCACTTTCCTTTACTCTCTCCTTGAGTCCATTTTCATGTCTACCATTTTTTTTCTCCCAAACTCAGATGCTCATTTAAAAATAAGGTCAAGCAAAGAGGTGCATCACAGGGTTTGACTAATTACCAGCCCTGATGCATGTATTTTAGCCATCTTGTTTGGGAATAGAGAGATTAAGGAATTGGGAGACATATGTTGTCAAGCATCGACCTTGGAGAGACCTGAGATGCATCTCTCACTGCCTAAGTGGCTTCAGCGGTGTATCAAGCCTTTCAGAAACCTCCCCGCATGCAATTACAGCAGGGGATTATGTCCCTTACTCCACACTAGGATAAACTCAAATCAGCCACAGTGTGTATATGTTTTCGTGCATGTGGAAGTGGAAAGGGATTGTCATTGGCAGCTGATCCTCCCTCTAGGCCTCTGTTTCATTATGACGGCCTAGATTCCCGTCGGGTCGCAGCATCCTCATAAACAGTCAATCAGTACATTCAAAAAAGACTTTTACAGTGTGTTTTGATTGATGATGGTCTGATATTTTGAGTTAGTGACTAAACTAAATCTACAGCAAGAGTGGAAATAATGTGGTACTTTTGCACAGCAGAACTTCCCACTCTTTGACCTCTGGAGCCAGGGCTGAAATGAAGAGCTGAGGTATTTCTCTCAAAAAACCCTCTGTTTTTCCCTGAAAAAGGAATTTTGAAAATTATGCCTTTAGTTAGCTGTAATGCTTAAAAGTGGATTTTTTAAATTAAATCATCAGTTAAGAGTCAGAACCTGGTGCCTACATTACCCACAAACCAGCTCAACCATTGCTTGTTTGATCCAAGAGTTCTACATGAGTTATCAAACTATAGTCTTCATCAAAGGGGCCATTATAGGATCAGAACTTTAGGGAAGTAATCCAACTCTGTTGTCAATTAAATGTTGTTGTTTTTTTTATTATTTCATTTTGTGTTTTTTTTTATTTGTTTTTCATCTAAACACTTGCTGTTCCAAAACTCATATTCTTCACTTCACTGTTACATACAAAAAGAAACAGAGGAGAGACGAGGGAAGGCACAAGAGTCATTGATAACTCATTATGATACTCAGTGCAATAAAAGCTTCCTAGCAAGACTGATTCATAGATGTAATCAGTCAGTAACAAAAGCTGGACAGAAGTTCAGGTCCAAATATCTGTATTTTTATTATGACCCAACTTATTGTTATTTTTTAGTGTGAAAAGATGAAACTCAGGTGTGCTTGAGCACTGAGTCATAAAATACCTATGCTTCAACTCCAGTCGACACTTTCTTAAGTGACATTACTTCAGGACCTTTATCAGATTTCACACAGTTCCCTCTGGATTCACAGGAGGCTGTAGTGCTCTCCAACACTTGAAAACACACTTTGATGTGTGAAATCGAGTCCACCTCCAGGATGTGTTAAGCAATGAGTTCGGTTTCCACCTTCACTTTCTAGTCTGTGTTTTATTTCAAGGAGCTTTTGGTCAGATTGAACCAAGGTTACAGTGAGATTGTCCCAATCTCTCTGCTGCTACAAATAATTTGAGATGTGAGGAGCTCTGTCTCAAGTGCTATTTCAACAGATTGTGAAAGGTGAGCGTGCTAGCATAGGAAGTTCCAAATTTGTCACAACCAATAAAAAATTGTCACTGGCAAATTAACACATCATTTTCTGGAGAACAATAAAAAGAAAGTGAGCTTGGGTCAGTCTGCTGGTTTATAAAGAAATGAAATGTGGCAGCCTAGAGGGAAAATTAGAAAAAGTCGATTTACCAAATGAATCACTTCTGCATATAACAATATCATCGTAACTCAGTTAATTTTTGAGGGGTTTATATTTTTTGTGCCAGTCATTTTACCACAGCCTGACAAGCAGCTGAATGAAACAGGACTTTCCATTGCTGAGCAGTCACAATAAATCCCGGGATAAAGGTGCTCCCTGCTATTCTCCTTTCCTCCTCTTAGCTGCAGAGCGGTCACATGTGCGGCTGCGATTGAGAGGCATTAGTGCTCCACGAGAATCAAAGGCAGAGGATAGAGCGGGAGGGAAGCAGGGATATAAAGGGACTCGGTTGGGCGCCAAAGAAGCCCCCTCTGCACCCAGTGCCTTTTAATTAGGCTCGCAGCAGGGACACTGCACCTACACACACGCATCTCATCACTCACACACGGACGCATGCACACACTCATATAAACTGACAGTCACATACCTTTTTCTGCTTCATTATACAAGAGTGTGTGTCATCTCCGTTTTCTGTTCAGCTGGGGCTTGGAATGTCTGCTGCGCTTAAGTTGTAATGGAAGCAAAAGGTTGTGTACTGATGTTCCTTTTCTCTTTGGTCATCCTGCAGTGTCATGGGCTTTTTGTCCAACAAAGGGATTAAAGGTGTCATATATGTTCGGGGTCATCACTTTATAACCTCTTGCAAAATCTCTGTATCCAACATATGATTGAATCCATGTTTTAAATAAATTATGGAGGACAAATTTTAGAGATGATTAATGGTTTTCAAATTTTGATTTATTCAGTTTGATCACTTATCACTTTGCAAAAAGATGTTTTTTGGGAAGAAGATGTGGAAATCACATGCAATACATGCACATGGATTCAAGTTTATCCTGTTAAGTGTTAGGCTTGTTAAATAATTGATGGTTAAAAATCTTACATTAAATCTTTACTTACTTATTCCTTACTGTAACAGACTTAAAGATCCAACAACTGAGATTAAAGTTTGACACCTCTAATAGTGAAAGGCAACATGTAAACCTATAAACTCTCTTCATAACACTGTCTCAGCTGCATAGTTTCAAGCAGAAACTTAAATATCTCAGATCATTAGATGTATTGACGGGATCCTTTTTTTTTTTTTTTGCGATGACAGAGGCACTGAAATGCAGTTCACCATCTGCCTGGAATTGTGGGTCTGCTGACATTTGGTCAACGACCTCTAACCTTGCATGGAAATGTCATGACACCAAAAATCATCCCCAATACAACTGACCATTAAAAGAACCTTGTTGCCAAAAATAGTCAAAAACTGGAGGGATAGTTCAAACATGTTGGCAGATAAAATCTGTCTTTAAAAAATGCTTTCCTCTGAGAAAACACGCTACGGCCACGGACAAATGACTTAAGGCTGGAACTGTAAGATAGAGTGGGGCTGTGATTTTTCTATGCCAGGTGCACACATGTGAGTTTGCATTGTTTGAGGAGTGCTGACGGGAAGTTAAAATGCAGGCAGGGAAGCAGAAGTGTTACATGAAGGTCCAAAAAGATACACTTTTCATTTTTATTTTAGTTTCTTTAAAAGGGGATTTAGTCTGAACTGTACCATTTTTATTACTTGGTGCTGTGTCCAAAAAAAAGTCCTCTTAGGGACTTATGGGTAATAAACATTTTGAGCACAGAGTACAGAACAGCA
This sequence comes from Ctenochaetus striatus, assembly GCA_034780835.1. Lineage (NCBI taxonomy): Eukaryota > Metazoa > Chordata > Actinopteri > Acanthuriformes > Acanthuridae > Ctenochaetus > Ctenochaetus striatus. The sequence continues at coordinate 736,384 of JAUZTA010000007.1, read as the reverse complement.
GCCCTTCATAATTATAAATTAATCTTATAACTAAGCAAAGACAGAAAGACAGTGGTGTCCTTCAAGGCCATGTCAGTTACTCAGTTACTGGACCTCTTTGTACTTGCTTGAATAGATCCAGTGGGTGGTGCAGGATTAGTCTCTAAGCTGTTGAAGCCTGCTAATGTATTGATTTTTGTCACTTATTTAACCAATCAGATTTTCTAGCAATTTTTTTCTCTGTAATTTCACATATTTTAACAAAAGCTAAGTTAATATTCAAATAGGAGCAAAGGCAGGGCCAAAAAATTATTAGAAGTTTATTTTTGATTTGATTTTTTCAAGTTATGTTTTGACAATAATATTTTCTGCTGATCGTGGACATCCACTAACGATATAATCAATGAGCCAACCCAAACTGTTTAATCTATTTTGAAGCACTGTGATGCACTGCTCTGACTCAAAGTGTGTCAGATTTGAACATAGTTGGTAGTTCTTTATTTTAAACATCCACAATTACTTAACTATTTCCTAGGAAGATTCCCAGATGGACCCATGTAATATAATGCTAATTATAGAATAATTATTAATGCATAGTCTATTTATTTATTATTAATTAGCTTTACTGAAATTTTAAACCAGTTATGATCCTTTATACTTAATTATTCAGTCAATTCAGCGCTCTCACATCTTTCATGTTATTCTGTGATCAAAGTTTAAGCTTTATGCTCTTTTGAGATTTTTTATTTTTTACTTTACTTTTTTTTTACATTTTCATGGGCCTATAATACACTGAATTTTCCAAAATTGTCAGCTTTAGCTGTTAAACCTTGTAGGGGATTCAACTCTGGTAAAAATTATTTTTTAAAAGAATTTTATCACTTACAGCTTTATTGCCATCTCAAAATCTTTCATCCTGTTGGTGTCTGAAGACAGTTACCCAGATTTTTTGAAACACTCATCACCTGAACCTGAAACAGACTCTTTCTCTCATTTTAACAGTCTAAATTCAGCTGATACACCAACTTTATTCAGTGCTTGCACTTGCACTAAAACTGAAACTTCAGCCTATTTGACCACTTCCATTCTTACTGCTATTTCGACTGCCTCTTTATTTTCAATTTCAAATGAAACAGTGTTTCAACTATTCCTGTGGTTTTATGGTACATTTTCAGCAGCAAGAACAATAACTTTCTGAACTAAATTTTGTCCTGTGTAATAACTGAATTCTTTTCTCAAACATAAGGCAATGTAACTTGATACGTTTGTAGCACATTTCATACTCAGAAGCATTAGGTGCTTCACATGCTGACAAATTTCACTTACATGTTCAGATATCTTGATGTGCACCAACCAAAAGACTCTATTATGCTGGCAGTTAATTAAAATAAATCAGAATCCAGCAGTTAGTTCAAATAAATCTGAAGCCTAAATAACTTGTGAAAAGTTATATTAATTTTAATATTTTTTTCCAGGGTAACTTGATTAGATTGAGTAGATAATTATACATCACACATTAACTCTTAAACAATTGATTCACAGTTCCATTGTCAGACTTTTCACTAAGTAGGCACCAATTACTGTGTCTTTCGGGGGGGGAGTGGGCAGAGAGGTGTCTTGGTGGACTGGTCAGGTCAGCTGCAGAGGGTAATGGTGTATTGAGCTGTGGACAGGCCGTGGGTCAAGAGGCTCAGCTGCCTTACACCTGTGGTCCAGTGGGGATAAGGTGGAGGTGTGGTTGAGGGATGTCAGCACTCTACCCCACAATGAAGAAACACAATCATCCCTCACTGAGTCCATCTTTCCAGCCTCTAACACATCATGAATCAGCACCCCCACAAATAACCCTCATATAGGGGGCTCTGGATCAAGAGACAGTGATGACCATTAGCAGGCCTTCATTCGTTCATGTCAACTGTCCCTTTTGTCTTTTCACTGATGCCTGACATTTGGGGAATTGCAAACCAACAGAGTTAATATTGCTGACTGCAGGGACACCAGGGGTGTCTGATTTGAGAGTGTGCACAGCTAAAAGCTTTTTCTGAAAGACTGTTTGCCAAGTTAACTCTGCATAAAATATAACAAAGAGCTGTCTGGCAATGAAAATCAAAAAGCACCACATTTAGAATATGATGTATGAATATAATTTGTGATGACATTGCAAACTATATAATTACCAACCAATTATTTGCTTCTTGACTTAACATTCATGAGATGTTAATGAGCTGAGAAATATCCCTAATTCAAGGCTGTCTGATATTAAGATTTAATTGGATGATGGTGCTCAGCTGCTGAACATTTTGAATGGCCTAAAAACTTTAAGCTGCACTGGTTATAATGTCATTTACTCCACTTAAATCAACAGCTATATTTAAAAAAAGACAAAATCTGCTGGAATGTCTGCTTTTGAAAAAAAGGAGGTGCATTTTATTGGATTTTACTTAAACAAACTCAAGTTGCTCAAATCCTGGTGGCTCACAAACATGGAGCACAGTCCATTAATTTGAACCCATTTCAGAAAAGTATGGATGGGTTAGCTTTGATGTATCTAGAAGACAGAAGGCAGCTCCTCACTCAAGTAAGCTGCTTTGTCACTCTCTATTCTTCTTCTTAAGTGCTTGAACTTGGATTCCCTCACTCTGCCCCCCCCTCCCACCCCCCCCCAATTCTTTGAGAGGCAGGGAGGCGTGACATGACTTTGGCCCTGACCCTAGGCCCTACCTGAATGTTTTGTTTGGAGCGGGTGGAGATCAGATGTTTTTGGTCATTACACCACCTCTCATTAGGTCTCCTGTCTCATCCAAATAAACCTAATGAGACAGTGTTTAATGTCCAGAGTCCCTCCCTGGCCCTGATGTGAGGAGGGTGTGTGTGTTAGGGAGCGTCGAGCCAAATTACCTCGACGTCTAGTTCAGTGACGGCACCTGGGCCCCCTTGTCGCTCGGGGGAGGTTAGCTCAGGGAGGGGGGTTCCACTGGGGGGTTGCAAGGCTGGGCCCAGCTGGACGAAGTTAAAGAGCTAAATGCCGATTGGGGTGGCCTGGATGAGAGGGGCATTTGAGTTTCAGCATCAGGAGAGTCAATGGGGGACTCATGGGGGCTCTTTTGTTTGAGGACGTGTAGGAGAATCCTGTACAACTGTCCTGTGGAAAATTTGAGAGTGGAGGTGAACACATTCAGTGTTTGTTAAAAGGCTTTGCCATATAACAAAGGAGACTCAGAGCTACTGTGGACCTCTGCAATGAGTATGTCAAGCTGTTTACAAAAATAACTAGCACATATTTGAAGTTTATTTTTTTAACACAGGTAGACCTGATAAAAATTGGTGTGTGACTCTTTTCCTGTTGTGGAAAAGTTTGCCCTTTGTTTCATTTTCTGTTGTGTAAAATATGATGACACAAACACACTGAAAAAACAGGGAACATTAGAAGGCAGCAGAGTTATGTATTTATATTGTCTTACTCTTTAGTCTCCCTTTTAAACTTAACACCAACTGAATGCCAGCTGCTGAACAGAGACAGTCTGGAATATAATGTTTATTGCAGACTCTCTTTCAGAAGCCTGTCTACTTTTTTTCTCAAATCAGTCATGCTCTCCTTCTGTGTGGTTTTGTGGCTGTTGCATCTTGCACAATATCAAGAACAAAATAAATATCTCTGGTTGTGAAAAAACAAATACAAATCCAATGTGTGTCAGAGTATTAGGCAAAATTAGCTTACCCACTTGGGTGTCATTTGCACATTACATCAAATCTGCAGCTAGTAAATACCTTTGACTGTTGCAGA
>JAUZTA010000007.1:704641-721830 GCA_034780835.1 Ctenochaetus striatus | reverse complement strand
GACAGTCATAAGTTGTGTCAATACAGTACATTAGCGTGACATGTCAATACAAAAGACGCCATTGTGTTGGCTGTCAACATACCCAAGATATTGTCCTCTTTAGCATCCTTAACATTTTAAATAACAAGTTTGTCAACATTTAAGATCTTTGTGGTTCTCAAAAGTGAGAAATAAGAAATTTATCATTATGTCAACAGGAGTTCAGTTTTTGATCATATTTCACATCAGCCCTCCAGTCAACACATAATCCTTCAAAGTAATTTTGCTTATTGATGAAAAAATTCCACATAGCTCTCAATTCTGAGTACAAGTTTAATATACTTGTTCTCTTTTCCCCAAATGTTTTTTTTTTGTGCTGCCCTTTTTAAACTCTTGCTTCTGCAAGTTAACATGAGACTGTTACTGTTGGATAGAACCTTTGAATTGCTCGTAGACAACATTGTCTTATCTAACACGTGTAACACACTGTTTATGATTTGCATGTTACTACTGGTGTTACTAGTTGATACAGATCTGACAAACAGCGCTAAAATGCTGTGATAAATAGTAATTAGAATGAGTGCTGCATGAAAAAATAGTCATGACTTTGCATTTTTTCCACTGCAATTTTCTGCAGTATGTATTTCGAAAGAAAAGAAGTGGATTTTTTTCCAGTTGACCTGAATAGCTGTATTTGGAAAGTATTAATCCTACTTATTATTTGTGTCATTTTGTACAGAAGTGCATCTGCATTGGAAATAAAACTAATAATAACAAAGAGGTGACCTTATACTCTGAGAACTTGTTTGTAGCATGAATAATTCTTTGTTAAACTGTAATGCTATACAGTTGGTTTCAGTGCATCAAACACAAAAGCAGGTGAGCACTGTCACTATTTCTCTACAGTGATTTTTGAGAAGATAGTATGTGGTTTAATACATTTGTTGACTCATCATGACACCCTTGTGATACTGATAAACGATACGGAAATTAATTATCTAACCTGCTTTGATATTAATACTTCTGGAACCTTTCTCATATAGTGTAACACTGGCAAAGGCATCCAAAATATTTTTTTTGTTTTGGATAGCTTTCAGATCTATCTCTGTCCACATCATACAGAGATTTATGGTGCCAACTAAAAGGTCAGACAAACTAGTCGTGTTGCCTGTTGTTGGATTAACAGCCAGGTGCTTTCTAGAGAGTGCGTGTTCTTGGTCATCATCATCATCCGTCTTGTAACTGAAATAATTACAATTAACTTTGCTCTTCTTTTTTGAGCCAAACCTTCATTCTGGGTGTTTTTTCTTGCTCATCACTCACTTTTCTAAGCTGTGGTTTGCAACTGCATTAGCAGGGGTGAGGGCAGCTTTGGCAAACAGATTTAATGATTGTGATTGGTGGTTAGCTGAAAAGTGCCTCTGAAATGAGTTCTGTGTCAGCTTTCCTTCAAGCAGCACAGATGTTGTAGTGTGATATGTTGAGTTAATCTGCCTCTGACAACACGTCCTGCGATGTGACTGTTGTGCATACACACATTGCAACATTACAAAGAACTATATATTGTGCACTTTAATTAATTAATGCAAGTGCTGCACTGCTGTCCTCTGAGTGCCGACAGAGGAACTTAGCCCTCCTCCATTCAAAAACACATTTTGATATTTTCTTGTTTCTCAACTGAGATGTTTGGGCATCATTATATTAGAATGATGTATGTGCAGAGCTAGAAAATACAAAGCTGTTCTCTCATTTATCTGTTCACAGACTCTCATTTTTCCATGTGGGAGTCAAAGTTTATTAAGGTTTATTATTAAAGTTTACTATAGCTTATTTAATTTGTCAAAAACATGTCATACACATTGAAAGACCTAAAGAGATCATAGGAATTAGAACTCATGAGAGATTAGTGAGGTAAAACATTCTTGAAACCAGCTGAAATGTTGCAGGAATTAAAATTTTTTGGATAACTTTTCCGGAGCTCTGGAAATTTGATGTTAACGGGTAAACCATGACCCTGTATTACTCATCTGTTGTGTGTGAACTAGTCTGTTTTGATATTGTGAGTACTGGTGAAACAAATAAAATCGCATTAGTGAGAAATCATAAAGCCTGCAGCGATTATAACTGGCAAGTCCCGTCCATCCCTTTCATCATTTATTGAGTTTGGCTTTACTAGAAAGCCCTGAATGATTTTGGAGATGATTCTCACATAGCAACTTGTTTCTTTGAGGAAATGCCCTCAAGGAGGATGTTCTGATCTGAGAAAACAAGTACATTCCAAGAGTTAAGAGTGGTAAACTCTTTGGCAATTTTTAACATACATTTGGTTGTTAAGTTTATGGTTGTCTATGGTATTATGTATGGTGTTTTGCATAATAAATAATATATGTTGCTTGACTCCTCAAATGCAAACCTCTTGCACCTAAGGTATGTAATTTTTAGCTTGTTATATTTATTGTGCTATGTGTATGTATATGACGGTTTTATTAGCAATATGTTGTTTGGACGAGCTTTATGAGATTTTTTTCATTGTGTTTGTTTTACTAACATTAAAATGAACTCAGGTTATCTCAAATTATTTGGGTCAGAGTATTGAACACACTTTAAGGATCTTAAAGTTAGTCCTTCCTTTTTTGTACCAACTCTTTTTTTTTAAACTAGGTTTTCTCAACCATGCAATGAAGTTTGATATTACATATATTGTTTGTGAACAACTCCCAGTTATTACTAGTGAAAGTTACCCAGGGAGTGAACTGCAAAAATTTCTGTTTTCACAATAAAGGTTTATCACTGCCTTTACATTTGATTGTTTTGAGCATGCATAGAAAGTGCTGAGTGATGACAATAGCATGGCTAACATAACAGTAGCACTGTGTTTTAAATAGAGATTGTGATGCCTTGCCAATACTCACTCAGTCTTATAGGGTCGGTCTCTGAGCCTATACTGAACCAATGGAGCAGATAGGTGACTTCAAACATAGAGATGCAGATGCAGTTCCTCTTCTTTTCATTGGACTTGCTGTCAGTGACCCCTCTTACCTTGCTTTCAAAGTGTAAAGTGATATACCTTCTCCTGGTGACACATTCTGTGTGTCATGCTGTCCAACTATCCAAGCAAATTAGTCAGTTAATGAAACAACAGCTGGGTAAATCCTTTCTTTGTCCTCCTTTCACATGCAGACGCTGCGGCGCTGCTACAGCCGTGTGAAGGAGCATGGCATCGGCAAAAGGAAGAGCAGCTACACTATTGAGCAGCTGGAGAAGGTGTTCGGTCAGGGAGGCTGGGACTCCCAGAGCTGTGCCCCAGTTCTGATCAACAGCAGTGGGCTGTATCAGGAGATGGAGTCTGATGGCAGCACCCTGGAAGACTTCTCCCAGGAGGACTGGTGCAACCAGGTGCTGGACTCAGCTTTCCAGGAGGGAGACATGGAGACTGGTGAGTGTTTTAGCCAGCAGAGGACAAATAGCCAAATTAAAGATCCAGAAACAGTTGGTTTGAGCTGATATGTGTTTGTGTTTTCTCTCTAGAAGAAATCCAGGTGCCTAAAAACAGAGCTCTGCAGATTCAAGCAGAGCTGTCAGAACAAACCCAGTAAGTCGACAGGAACAAAAGCTGACTTCACTTTGTGAAATTAATGTTTGATACGAAGCTTTGTGTTTTAGGCTGTGAATTTGCCTAATCACTGCAAATTCTTTATTAACAGTCAACACTGCACTTTGACTGTCAGTAATTCGAATGGGATTTACTCAGAAAAAATCCTATCCACCAATCTCCACCCACAACAATTCTCAGTCTCCCAGTTGAAACAAACCAGGATTCCCTTTTTCAAAGTATGTTGAAATAGTAATAGTAAAAGTAATTCTCAAACTGGTATCTGTGTGTAAAGATGTCTGCAAGAGTGTCTTTTTTGACATTACCACTGGGAGTCGCCAAACCAAAAATTTCTTCTTTTTTTTCACACCAGCTGGTGTTATTATCTGCAGAGATGTTGGCTCAAATATTATCTGGGGCTGTCATGCCTGATCTCTGAGCTCTTATAGGGATGTGGTGACTTACCTAAGAAAAATGAAAACTAGCAAGGCACCAATAACAAAAATTATTTCATACAAGGTGCCACTAACTTATTTTGTTTTAAAGGTCACTGCTTGTATACTTTTTCTAACAGAATATATGTAGAGCTTTGTCAATATTATGCTTTTTGGGTTTTCTGCAGAAAAAGGGACATGATGCAGACTGTGATGCGTATCCTTGAGTCAGTGCAACTGAAATGGGAGCACTTCCAGACATGGACTGAGTTCTCACGGCTGCACCTCTCCAACAAACTGGCCATATTTGGTGTGGGCTACAACACACGCTGGCGTGAGGATGTGCGTTACCACTATGCTGAAATCAGCTCACAGGTGCCTCTGGGTAAGAGGCTGCGTGAGTACTTTAACCCAGAGAAACCAGAGGGCCGCATCATCATGACCAAAGTTCAGAAGATGAACTGGAAGAATGTCTACTACAAATTCCTGGACATTACCATCAGCGAGGCGCGCTGCCTGGAGCTGCACATGGAAGTGGATTGGATCCTTGTATCCCAGTCCAGGGTACCAGGGGACAGCAAAGGCACATCCCACTACCTCCTTCCTGGGGACATCCCCAAGGCGTACGGGCTCTATGCTATTGGCTATGACGCATCATCGTCCTCTAAAGACACCACTCAGACCTCTCCTCAAGGTGATAGTGAAGACCATAACTTACCTCAGTGCGAGTCAGAGAATGGGGCACAGGCTGATGGAGAAGTTTCCGGGAAAGGTGACAGGACTGGGGTCAAAGTCACTTACTGCTTCCTAGGCATAGCTGAGGATAGGACCATACAGCAGTGTCTCCTCCATCACTTTCAGGGTTCTGGCAAACACTATGTCCATGGTGAACCTTCTGCTGTGACGCATTTACTGCAGGAGAACTGCCGCACTGCCGTTACAAGTCAGGGTGGTGAGGGAGATGAACACCCATCTCAACGTCTTGACATTTACATCAAATTTATTGAGGTGGAGTTGGACTTCCTGTCAGCAGGCTCCCTGGTGGAGTGCCTCGAAACTGCTGTTGGTTATCCCTTGAAATACAACAACAAAGAAACATCATAACTGCAGTCAGTGTTTCAGATATGTGTTGGCTGAAGATAAAATTAACAAGTGTTACAGCCAGTAAGGCAACATGAATGGTGACCAATCCTGTTTTGAAGCATGGATGTGTGCAAGAGTCTGGCATTTTCTACAGCCTTTCCAGCTCTATTATTTTCATAAGACCCTTGTTAAGTCTAAAAAAGAATGGCTGTGCACAATATCGCAAATATATTGTGCCAAAATATGGGCTGAAGTATTACAGAGCTGCACCATCCAAGAAGTATGTACTTATTATTATTTTAGGCTAATGTGCACTACAAAGGTTGCTGCTTGTTTAGTGTAGATAAATATTGCCTCATCAGGGAGTAGAAGATTGGCTAGGTGACTACTGCAGTATGCATCTGTCTACCTCAGTAGGATGTAGCAAACTAGGCAGCAAGGGGATCATAGTGGGTATTTATTCTAAAAACTGCCTTTACTTTGACTGTTGAGGTCTGGACCTGAATTTACAAAGTATCTAAGAGTTTTACAGTATGCCTTATGTTTTGCACATGTGACTGTGCTGCAGCTAGGGATGCTTTCACGCACAGTAAGGAAAACACAAAGAATAAATATTTGCTGATGCTGTGCAAATGGTATTGGATGCCTGTTTGTCCAGCAGTGTGAACACTGGGTGCGCCTCAAAACCTCACTGGCCAGTTTGGTGTTGTTTTCTCTCCATTTCAGTTGAGCATATAAAGCACCACATATTACTTATGTGTGCTGATCTGTGTTGACAGTCTTGTGCAGCAAATTGACAAAATACCACGTGTACCAAAAGCATCATAAATTATACAGACCAATGAAAACATGCCACATGGCTTACTGTGTTTGAATCCAAATTGAAAGGGTGCACCTATAAGCTATCAAAAGAAGACATGACACTTCATCAGAACATCTCTACCACCTGAGGCTGTTTGATCAACAGCAGAGAGAGATTCTGTGTCATACCTGCCACCTCATATGTACCTGCATTCAGTTTAACCGGCGTTCCTGCCTGGCACAACCAAATGGAGCACAGTTTTAAGGCTACCTGGGTCATCTGTTGAACTCTTGTGCTGTCTCTTGAATGGTCTTTTAAAGCTCTAATGTACGTTTACATGCTTGATTTGGTTGGTGGTTTGCTCTTGTTAAAGCAAAGTGGCTTTGCTAGATATTTTGAAATACTGCCAGATTAATAAGGGCATTGTTTATTTAATTCTTGTGTTGCCTTTTAGTGTTGAGTTTTTAGCCAAAACGAGAAATCTCTGATTTTACACTAGAGTATTGATATACAGTAACCAATATTGTATGTATTGGTGGCCAGTAATTTAAAGCATCTCTAGCTGCAGCTGTGAGATTGTTGATTAAAGTTCCAGACCAACACCACAGAGGTTGTGTTCCAGTTACCTGCACTTCCTACGTACATATATTACATACAGTTTTGCAGATAACACACAATCAAGATGGTGGTTGTGGTAATCTGCTTGCTTGCAGGTTTAAACCAGGCCGAAGAGCCCTGATCTGTGACTTCTAGTAAAGTTACAGGTGTTACAATAGGACTATAAGCTGCAGAGTTGACCAACTATTAAACTGACTTCTTTATTTATTTGATTCTTGAGGTTATGTGCAATGTGCCAGAAAAAGGACTGTGTAGAGGCGAATCAAATAATGGTTAAGTCCATATTGAATCTATGTATATGGAATATATATCTATAATATATATTTAAAAGTATTGATGTTCTTAAGCATTCCGGCTTTTGCATACTTGCAATGTTCATTTGTTTGGGTATACAGTATATAAAGATAAATATGATATTTTATATTTTATTGGTTGACACCATGTCTCGTATGTGATTGTTTGGAAGTCACCGTCTTGTATGTTTACATGTTTCAAAAACAATAAATGGGGCACTCACTGTCATTTGCCACACAGTGAAGATGGTTTAGTGTCTTTTTGTTAGAGCTGTAGGTTGGTCTTTGGTACCATACTGGACCGAAAAGCTGTTAGATCTCTGTTTTCTGAAAAAGTAGAAATACCAGTGTACTATGCTTTACACTGTCTTCAATAATTTATATGTGCAAAAATGCATAATGTATTTTCTACTGAAAAGTGTAGAGGCATTACGTCAGAGTCCATGTTTACATTCTTGTACTGAGCAAAATAGCTCACCGAGCTGCTTTTCCTGATTTTACTCTTTTGGAATTTTATTTTCATTTCCTTTTTCCTTAACTCTATGTAGCAGACAATAGCTTATTTAAATGGAAGGACAGCTAAGTGACTGTGTCACTTGAAATTTCAGTGGATATGTGTGGATATGTGTAATGTGTGTGTGACTGAGATGATGTAGTTCACCCAAATAACCAGGAGATGGCAATAGATAGCTATTGCTAAAAATCTCCAAATTGTAGCATGGAAAAGACTTTCATGTCTTGTTGCTGTGGAAAGAAATCAATTGCTTTAAAATTAATTAATACATTATTTATAAAACACAAACAAAAAAGAGGGTGACAGCTGTGGAGAGCTGAGTTATAATTCAAAAGTGCTCCAAAAGAGGCAAAGCCCCAGCTGACACTGTGTTCGTCTGTGATGTACGTGCAGAGAGACAACACCACTGACCTTTAACAAACTAGCCTTTGGAACTGGAACAAAATACATTTTTGTTTTTTTAAGACTCACATTAAAAAACATTTTTAGACTGAACATGGATGTGACATTATACAAAGTAAATACAATCAATTTATCAGTATATCTATTTTTTAGAAGTTACACTGTTTATTCACTGAGACTCCAAAACAATTGAAAAGGCATGTATACTGCCTTCTGTTACAGGAAATGCCCTGATCGGACATTTAGTTACTATTTACTGTTACATTTTGCCATGGCCTATTCAATTTACACTGTAGGTGCTAAATATTAATAATTTAGTTACAAAAACAAATAAATAATGGGAAAAAAAAATTTGCTAATGTCTTGCAGTTTTAGATTTATTAGGGTGTTTTTCTTTGGTTATAATAAAATTGTAATAAGGTTTTTATTCATAAGGTTTAATATGCAGGAAAGACCAGGGATTTTTACCTAATGTAAGTTTTAATCATCTACACAGTATCTTACGTCAAAGCATAGTATTTATTGATCAAACTTTTATTGTGTTGTTTCTAGGCAGTATTAAATAAAAACATGTTTGTGAACCCATCCATTTATTAATCAGCTTGCTTCCACAAGCTACACACACATTCTACTCTAAGCTATAAAAAATGTTGTTGAATTCACATATATAAGCTACATGTGGCTTGCTTTCACAGGCTATCATTTTCTTCTCTAAATCCAGATTTAGAACATGAGAACATGACCTGACGCCAGTCTATACAGTATGTCCAGAGGAAGAAGGACAGATCTTTGATTGGTAAGCAGGTACGTGATTTTAAGATCAAATCTGCGGTATCTAGGGCAATGATAACCACCATAAGCCAATAATGATTTAATGCAGGTTTATGTCAATCTTTGCATCTGGCCTAAATAGATTGAGATAATCTGATCATAAAAACAATAGATTCTCACACTGTGGTCCTCACGCTATTTTTTATTTATCTTCACTTTTATTTTTAGTCAACAGAGGCAAAGACCTGTTATTGTCCAACTATAGAATGGACAAGATGATGTAAATATGAAGTGATACAGTACAGTACTCACAGATATTTGAGCTAAACCAAGTTGAGGCTGGTCCGCTTGCAGTTTAGAAGAGCTTGTGTTTAATAACCAAACATCTTTACCTGCCCAGTGAAATTTGAGTGCACATCAGTGCTCCTACCCCTCTGCAGCCTGTAGGGAGTACCAGTCATGATTCCCTTGAAAAGCAAATGCAAACAGTGTCAACCTCATAACCATGGTTTTCTCTATTGTATTTGTATTTGAGAGTAATATCATCACCCTCAGTGTGAACGCAGCTCTCCAGGACTTTACATATATGTCATGAGCCAGCTCCAAAAGTATACCATAATAAGACGACTATACAAACTGTAGGCTGTTGACCCTTGAGAAAATTTCTTCATTGCTAAATTTTTTTAATGCTAGTACTATCCCTAAGGTTTATGTAAATGTTTACAGTCATGATTGTATATGTGTGTATGTGTAGTTGGTGTATATTTACATTGTACACCATTTAAATGCAAATATGTGAGTACATACTTTACATACAGTATATAAGACAGGCCCTGCCATAGTACATCTGGAGATACATGTAGCATTCTTGGCATGAGCAGGCCGGTCTATTAATGTGTCATTTAATGTACTCAGACAAGAAAAAACATATGATTAATTGATTTGCACAAGCAATATGTTTATTCCGAAGTGTCAGATTTGCTCATCATTTGACTTTGCTCTGTGTTTAGATTAGAAGTCTAGTCCAGAATCCAATATTAGCCTTTCTGCCCCTCAAACTATTTTTGCAGCAAAATAAAAACAGTCCTGTGTTGACAGATTTCCTCTGAATGCTGTAGATTTCAGCTGGAGGCCCATATGCAGTTTAAAACAACACAACAAAATCCTGTTCCCATAAGGCTTGGACCCTGCTTCTTTGGATTTAATCACAGAAATAACCCTTGCTCACTTCTCATAATTGAACAGTCCTCCTGCATTAGCTTCACCCTTGTTGCTGAGGCAACTGGGCAACCTTAGAAAAATGAAATAAATGGGTCTGACCACCTCAGAGAGCACAGGTCAGTCCATATTTTTACATCAGGGGGGTGAGCTCACCTTGGGAATTCATGTCAAGCTGAGTCCAGTGTGTTTCTCTGCTTTCAGCCCCACGCCTCCTCACACATGATAGAACAGGAGCTGAAGATTTTCCAGAGGAGACGGGGGAAAGGATGAGGCTTTACTTGTGTGGGCTTTGAAATAGGCTTATTTTGAAAAATCTTGAGCCAGGGTACCATGGTTTTCACAACTGGCAAGTTGCACAGGAGTATGCCTCCCTGGAATTTTTCAAAACTAGCGTGCCCTCAATTTATTTAGACATAAATCCAGGTCCTACCAGGTCAGCGGTGGTACTTTTGAACGAGGACTGTGCTCATGTGACTCAAGGAAAATGTTTTAAAATCCATGCATTTATTTTCTGTTGTTCATGCAATGGAGGCTGTGTATTTTAACACAAATGTAGCCTGACCGAGACCTTCACACTGTGTTTCCTCTCATATCCTCCTCCATCCCTAATGTTGCCTACAATCATTGTATCACATTCTGTGCTTAAGATAACTTGCCTTTGTTTATTTTGTAGATCAAACCTATTCAGTTATGTCTGTAATTGCAGGCCACATTAAAGGTTGTTTTTTTTCACGTGCACGTCACGCTAAGAGCCAGAGGACAGGTGTACCTGCATCAAGTTGTGAAATCTAGGCGGAAAAATAACGGATGACAGTCAAAATGCTTTCAAAATAAGAGCGGCCAGCCACTTGAAGCACTCACATGTGGATTGTATGTAAATAGTCGGTTTTATTTTCAAGGTCATCACCAGAAGTTGTCATCATCATTGAGGACAACTGGACGCCAGCTGTCTCGCGGAGGTGTCATGTCTCTCTCTCTCCACTGTCTCGCTCTAGGTCTCTCTCCCGCGCGCGCTCTCTCTCTCTCAGGAAAGGACGCAGAATGACAACTTGCAGAGTTGTACTCGCCGCCGCCTCCGTTAGGACGGAATTGCTGAGCAGCCGAGCGTTAAGAAGAGCAGGAGGAGAGTCGCGGAAGACCTTCAGTGTCGGAGGTGGTGATCCAATTTACACATCACTTTTTCCCATCCCATAGCAAAGTCCGAGAAGAGGATTCCTGCGGCAGCTGGGTCGGACAGCTTCTACGCTTCCTCACCTGAAGTGTCCCTTACCTCCTCTGGCTAACGTCACTGCTGGGAGACTGAGGGAAAACCACTTGACGGACTTGAACAGCTTTGCCTGAGGCGAACCAGAGCTCATACACAAGCCTGAAGCTGGGTAAAGGACATTAACACACTGAGAAGTGGAAACTGTGGCTGCATCAACCATGAAGGTCTACACCACTTCGTGGAAACTTACTTTGCTCTCTTTTACCTTTGTGTGGGGGCTCTCAGGTCAGTGACATTTCATTTGCACACATTTTCTTTTTTTTTTTTTTTACAAGCATGTATTTGTGTTTTGTTATTAGAGCAAATACTAGCATATGCTTTAATTACCTCTATAATAAGTTTATTTTCGCATTTAATTTATAATTTATTAATAAACCCCTTTTTCATCCACTCTATCAGCAAATCAACCTCTTTCTTCTGTGAGTGTTGTGGACATCAAGTCCTTTTTTTCTCTCCGTTTCTGGCCCACTCACAATATGTGCAGACTGTCCATTCATCAAAACATGAAGGGTATTTATTAGATGATTGGAACTGGAACCATTCTGACATTAACCATTATAGCCTAATAACTAATGAGGAATTAAAAGAAAAGGTTTCTGGGTTTTTTTTCCAGTTTCTGTGCCAGAGGATGAAGGGCTGGATTTAAAGCTGAAACACCTGTTTGTTTTTCACAGGATTTGAAACAAGTGTGTTACACATGATTATGTCTTCCAGGGAAGAATAATCCCTTTATAGCTGCTGCAACATTGGCTCTGCCATCACTCTCTCTAGCAATGTATTAAAGCCGTACTTTCACTGATAGCTGTACAGTACACGCAGCCTACTTTTCCCATCTCTTTGATTTAGAAATTGGGGCACGCTACAGCTGCTCGAGTATTTTGCAAATGTTTTAAGAAACGAGAAGTTTTAAATGATTAATTCAGGTAAAAATTTCAACAGCGTTATTTAGAAGGGAGCTTCTGTCCGGGGAAAAGATTGTCATGATTTCACATGATTTTTTTAAAAAATATGAAAGACTGATGGTTGTTTTCTCGAGAGGAATCTTTAGTAAAATAAAGTCTACACATCTGAGGCACATTTGACAGAAAATAATCCTCTTTAAATAGCAACAAGAGATTTCTGAAAGTTTGCATCCAGCTATGAATTTTGAATCATCATTTTATCGTTGCCCTTGTCTGACCTCAACTCTCGGCATCAATAGCTGCTGCATTTTTATGATGGAGGTCATGAATGCCTCCTAAGTTTACTTTTGACTTGGCCATAGACTTTTCTCACGAACCATCCTGCCCTTATATAGAAGAACAGGAGATATCCATTTGAGTCAGGCAGCTCCATCTGCTTCAGGTGAGTGCGTATTAGTTCCAACAGACAGGCTGTTGACTTTCATTTGGCCTGTGAGACATGAAAGCAAGCAGGAGCTTCACATTTTGTCTGAGTTTTCTCTTGGCTGCCCAAAGCCCGTGTGTGCTTTTCAGCGTTGTTGCCAAAACAATCATATGCGCTGACACAGGCAATCTCAGGCTTGCTTGTTACACCCACAGGGAGGGGTATGCCTGAGAAAAGCCACCATTTTACCATTCAGACCCCTATGATGACATGAGGGTTTTGACACCTTATAAAGCTTTCAAGCTGTGATTGCTAATAGCGTGTCCCAGTGACTAAACTGGAGTTCTAACAGCAGGCTGTGATTCAGTGCCACAGTGCAACAGGACAGTATAGCCATAGTAGCTGACCTTGACCCCAAGTGTTTGACTCACCATCAATCCCCCCGCAGGTGTGTCCTGAAAACACTGAGTGGTCAAGATACAGAGAGGAAATGTTCATGAATAGCAGCCTGTGGCAACAGGAAAGCTGAGCACTCCTTGAGTCCCTGATGGAGCAGAGTGCGTTAGAGCAGGAAGTCAGCAAACGTCATCCAACAAACAAGATAAGAGCTTATTAGATGTTTCAGTCAAAAATCACAGCAGTGCGGGGGGTAGGGTGGAGCAGTGGAGGGTGTCATCAGACAGTCAGACGTTAGAAGAAACTGATGACTGATTTGGTCTTTTTAAGAAAAGTCAAGTAATTTCAAATGAGGAGCTTTTGTCACCAACAGCATCAACTGGGAAGGCCTTAGGAGGCAAAGCTACTGAATGGATCAAAGTTAATTTAGCACAAAATACAACTGGCAACTCTTAAGGGCATTTCTATGAGCAAAAAACCATAGATTCAATCATTAGGTTCACAAATGAAAGATTAGATTACATGCAGCAAATTGCAATACTCTGGGATTTTGAACTGTTGGTGAGACAAAACAAGATAATTGATTAAGTCCACTTGGGCTTTAGAACATTGTGATTTGCATTTTTCACCATTTACTTAAATTACATAAACAACTGTAAAATCAAAAAAACACAAACAATAATAAAAATTAACTTATAGAATATTCATAATTCGAAGACGGTCTTGAATCAAATATAGTACATTTCATTCACAAGATGTTGTAATTATCCTGTAAACAAAAAAATAAATATGACCCGCCAGGTGTACAAACTCTAGCCCTTAGACCTTCACTGAGTCCTGGTACAAGTGACACATAACACATCGTTTCAAACAAGAATAGCTAAAAATAAACAATATTGTAAGGAAGTGACGTGCCACTGAACTTAAATATTGTCCTGGGTTTAGTTCATTGTTACTTCTGTTGATTGAATTTGGCACCAAACTTTTGAGCTTCTCTCAGCCGTTGTACCTTTTTTATATTAGGTTCTTGCCACATAATAAGTGTACCTCTCAGTCGCATGAGCCCATTAAGATCGTCTCAGTTAAGTCCTGTTTGGATCAGCTAATTTGATTACATTAGCCTAGGTTCAATAGGTGCTCTGCCTAATTAAACACTGTATTCCAATTGCTTAAATGAATTTGCCCCCCAGTCATTTGTTCTTAGGCAAGTCAATTAAAGAGTCATGTACAGGTAGAATGTAATCTTTTTTTCATTATTATTTCAGTCTCGCAAGTAAATCCTTGTCATTTCCCTCATTGCCCATTCCTTCAAATGAAAGGTGCAAGCTCAGTCATGTTACCTGGACAGTCTGAAATATTTACATATTGACTGAATTACTCCAAGCCTAGTGAAAGTTTTGGTAAGCAGGTTTGTTTTACAGGACAATAGTACAACAGTTTGAAAGAGATATTGACACAAACCCAATATGTGCTACTTTTAGATGTTCCCAGTCCCAATAAATGCACAGTGGACAACAGAAAGGGCTACTTTTTAATTCCTGACATTAGGGCCTGTGTTTCAGTGGAGTGTTCATGTGTGAGATTTAAATGCATTTACATTTACATGAGCACACACACAATAATCTTTAAGCCTGACATCGCTTATCAAAGTCCAGTTGTTCACGGCAACGATGTATAAGCCATGCCTTATCTCAACCAGCCGTTGTACAATTACTCTTCTATTCTGAACACACCATCTGGCAGAGAGAAAAAATAAAAAAATTCTTCATTTGTTTTCCAGGTGGGTCCCACAATGGACTTTACTTATTTAACAAGGTCAATCCATACGAGCTTCAAAGGCTCCTTTGGGATGAGGGAAAGGAAAGCTGCGCTGCCAGTGATTTAGAGTAGTGAATGAGGCATTGCAAGAGTTTTTTTTAAATTGTTACATTTGTTATTTTAACACGGGGAGAATTTGGGCTCTGATCCTTGCCCAAAAATTAAAACAACAAAATCTTACAACTTGGCATTTTGTACACTGAATATGATAGTATGATGCTATGATAACATTGGTTTGTTTCCTGTTTCACTCCCTATTGTTGCCCTGACAACACGTCATCTATAAATATACGTCCTTTAACACTGCCAAAGGGACAGCTATGGAATGCAGTTTGCCCAACTCACAACGATGGCCTTATCTCTAATTGCCTATTTCTTAGAATAATACCAAATGGATGTGCGGCAAAGCCCCTTTCCACTTTGAGCCGGGATTACAGCAGTTTGAGGCGCGCAGTTCTCATGCATGTGTCCCCAGCAACTGGTGCAATTTTGATTTGAGGAAGGAGATTGAAGGATTTATCAGTACATACATAAAGACAGAGAAATACAACAGTGCACTTTTTCCTCTCCAACGAGGCAGTTTGCTGTCCAATTGTAACTCCATGCAAGTGTGCCAGTGCCTTTCGTAATCCCATGTATTTACACTCACTTGCACTCTACTGAGGCCCAGCAGAACAAGAACCTGAGGGAGATTAGTGCAGGTTAAACCTCACACTGATGGGCAGAAAGAGAGCCAAGACACATCATACAGTACATAGCTAAAAAAAAAAAAACATAACTCCGTTTTTCATTTCAGTCTTTCTCCATGTATCCTCCACCTTTTGTCCATATAATATGTTAGGTCTATTAATAGGCAGCCCTATATAGCCCTTCTACATAGTAAAAGGACCAAAAGAGACATAAAGACTCCTGTCATTTTTTTTTGTTTTTGGTTGTTTTGCTTCAATCTGCAGTAATTTTGTGTCTCTTTGTGGTCACTTGTCATTTCCTGTGTCACTTGTGTCATCTTTGTGGACATTTTGTGTTATTTTTTGGTTATTAGATATGTTTTTGTGGCTGTTTGATTGATTTTTTAACATGAGATAGTCTCTTCACACAGAGGCTCTGCTATGAACATTGACGCTTCAATCTTAGTTTGGATTGAAATACACTGCGATTAAGCAGGGTCATGTAAACACCTTAATCTAATTATATTGCCTTAATTAAAGTCACATTATGGGATTAATGCTGTGATTAAAGAATGTGGAGCACTGCTGTATTAGCTGCATATTTTAAAGTCTGCTTTGACCTCTAAAGACCATGTTCAGACTAACCATTAGAGATTTGACAAGTTGCAAGTCCTGCCCCACATTCACTGAGTTACTACTATTTTTAAGCGCACACAAACATTCATTTTTTTCTCTGTCCTAACATGAGATAAACTGTGGGACTATGACATCATAATATCAACAAGTAGTAGCTTACCGCCTGGAGATGTATGGATGTGTTGCCGTCACTTGTAAATGCATTAAAATAGAAATTTGTGAAATAAACTCACAGTTAAAGTCACAGTGAAGTGTCCAGGCAAACATAGACATTGAGAAGCAGTGACTCAGCTCCTGCCATGACATACATTTTGGGATGTGCAGATATGTTGGCTGTCCCTTTCCTGGGCTCTCTCTGATGTCCCATCTCCAGCCACGGACCCAAGAGGAAAAAGGCCTCCCCTTAGGGGTCATGAGAAAGGCAATGGGCGACTTTCCCAACATTCTGCCCTGGCCTGGGGACTCTTAAAGGCACAGACACACATACTTCCTGACTAAATCTTCCTCTTTCCTCTGCCTCTCTTTTGTCCCTCCCCACCTTCCTTTCTTGAAAAGGAAAATCTAACATTAGCCTACTCACATGGGCAGAGTGACTATATATTGGTGTTGATATTTTTTTCCCCAGTGAGTGATTGAGGCCTTAAAAGATGCCTGCAAGCTCTGATAGAAATCTCTGGTGGACAATAAAACATGGTTTTGTGTATTGTTTTGTATATGGGCAACATAAACAGAGTTATTCTGAGCATATGTTTTCTTCTGGCCATTTATGAACAATGATAGTTTCCCTCAACAAGGCATCGTGTACACATATAAATAAACAGAAAACAAACAGTCCCATGCTTTTAGAGACATTGTTATCAAATCTGTTGGGTTTATCTCAAGTCATAAAGTGGCATGTGCTGCTGAATCACATGTACAACAAGAGTGCCGTGTCGGCCTTATACACAACTCCCAATTGAGGGCTGGGTAGGGTCCTGGGTTTGACAGTGCACTGGCTAATGACTATTTACAGCCAAGAGAGCCACAAGAGGCTTATCAGGTGTCTCCTATAGCCAGTGTGGCTGCGCTGCTGGATATTCCCCCTCTGCCTCTAGCCTCACATCACAGTACTGGTGTCAAAAAACATCATTTTCTATCTGCCTCTGGTGTAAGTATAAGATTAACTACTGATAATAACTGTTAATAAGTGTTATTAGTGCTCAGCAATTCTACCAATGACCTCAGTCACTATGCTGCTCCTACTGTGACAAGTTCACATAATATTAATCAACTGTGTAACACAATCCAAAATAAGAAAGGATGTTTTGCTGCCTTCTCATTAACAGTAGTTAAACAGATTCAAGAAATTTCACTGTGTCCTATCATATAG
>JAUZTA010000007.1:669137-681125 GCA_034780835.1 Ctenochaetus striatus | reverse complement strand
GCACATATTGTTTTTTAAAATCATAAATTTACATCATAATAAAACCTTTGCAGAGATATTTGATGTCTTTTTCTAATAGACAATATTATTAACACACTTTTTTTTCTTTCTAGGTCTTAACTCAAAAGGATGTGTGTTCCTGGTTTCAGTGCAAATTTACTCTTTCGTGATGTTTTTTCTACATTCTCTGTTGCTTTTGTAGCTTCTATATGCCTTTAAATTTAGCTCTGGACATCAGAATGAATAAAGTTAATGATTCACTTCAACATGTCAGATTTGTGGAAGAAGCAGCCAACTTAGAGTTTCTCAACCACTTGTTTGGAAACCAAAACTGCATGATGGGAACATTCTGACAGGTTGTCAGATGCCCACACATCTGTGGCTGGACTGTTACTCTTAGGCAACAACATAGTTAGAAAACAGTTTTATCAGACTATTTTCTGGACCACTGCAATCCTCCAGGATGTACGCATTTGAAAAACATGCAAAAGTGATTTCCTTATCTGTTATTTTGAAATGAATCTGAGCACAGGTTTATGTGCCACTTCCTCCATTCCACTGTCTGTTTAATCTATTTTGCCTTGACTTCAGAGTTATTTCTTGGCTGTGATGTCTATGAATGTTACAGATCAAAAGGTAAAGGCTTCACTTAATTTATATACTGAACTCATCATTTGAAGAAGAAAAGTCATTTTTTATTTACTAATTTATTCTTAGTATTTGGACTTAAAGTGTTAATCCTTTATATGTAAAACAAATTCACTTGTAGCCATTTGCAAATTTTCGTTGTTGGTTGAGACAAAACGACCCTACCAATAAATTAAAAAAATTTAAAAAATAAGGAATTATGCTTTTTGAGCCTTTCAGCAGACCACAGCCCCCATAGATCATACAAAGAGTGGTATTTATTTATTGGATATTTTCATTTGAGTTTTACCAATAAAACCAATTTGCATATTTCTAATAATATCAGGTACAGGATGCACAAGTACATCCATGGGGACTGAAGCATGCGATCAGTGTAGTAACAGCAAACAGTGGATCATTCCTCTATTTCATTCCACCTAAAACCTGCTAGTGGATACAAACCCTTGTATCATGCGATTATTATTTGTTTGAAGTTATTGTAAATTGTTTAGCATGTCTGTGCTTGTATATGTGTTGTGCCTTACATTACCCCCCCCCCCCAAAAAAAAAAATAATAATAATAATCACAACACTGCTTTTCTTTTCTCTTGTAACTATTAGCTCTAAGTAACATTTATACGCTTCTTGGCCAAGCTCCCAAGCAAACCAGCAGTGTTTGCCTTCAAAGAGTACTCCACTGTTTTTCCTCTGTTTTTGCACAATGTCATTGTCAGCATCAAGATTAACAGCTTAAAAAATGCCAGAGGGGTCAAAATCAAAGCAGCAAAGCTAGGGGTTTCAGCCGGAGACTCATGTTTTTTAAGCTAGTAGCAGCTAATGTAGTCTGAAGAAGGGATGAAGAGCGGCCTTAGTCTGTTTAGCTTACGTCTTTTCCAACACCCCAGATCTGTTTCATTTCCAAACTTGTGGTCTTCACACCCAAATAATTTTGACTCAAGAAACAGTTGCCTTATAAATGCGTTCAGGTATGCTCCCAGGTATTACTTCCCAAAAACCTGTTGCCATCTTTAATGTGTAAATTCAGTGGAGTGTTCCTTTAAATTTGCCAAACATTTTAGTTTTTTTTTTTTAAATAAAATCTCAACCTCTACTTTCAGCATAGCAGCATCTGTCTTTAGATTCTTTATTTAAAAACAAACACTTTGGAAAATAAAACACCAGGCTTCTGAATATTTGTATTCGTTTACCATTGTTAATTTTAATAATGACTACAGTAACTGGAGGTGTTCTGGTTTGGCCCTGTTATTATGCATGCCGGCTCACTGGCATTGTTTGTTACTAACGTGTGCTTTTCCTTCTAAAAAGTCTTACTGTCTGCAGTCAAACAAGGCTGCTCTTCAAGGAGAAGCTGAGTTTATCCATTCCAGATATTAACACATTAATTGACATTGCGTCCATTTTGTAGCCCAGGCAGTGACACTTGGTGCCATTTAAAAGACAGTCATCTCATCTTTTTAATTCTTGGATTATCATTTAAAAGCCAGCCTTGTTGAGCTCCATTTAGTTTAAAATGGAGTCTGTGCTAGTTTATTTAGGGTTTCAGCTGAACAAACTAGCTGAAGTATCTGTCAGACTGCAGCCTCAGCAGTCCACATTGCATGTTTAATGTTGCATGAAACTATTTAGGCTATGTGTGTAACCTCATCTAACCACCAGTCCCCAAAGGTTTCACCAAATCCATTAAAAGAGACACCTTCCAGGATTAACACTTTAACACCAGCCTCTATTATTTAAAGTAGTAAAACAGCTGTAAATGTTTTCTGTGTTGAAATTAAGAAAATAACTGGCTAATCATTTGTTTCGCTTTAAATGCATCAAGAAACACCGTTGCACCATTACTGTTGCCTAAATGGGTTGCATTATAACAAAGCATCTTTGCCTTATCAAGTTCACGTTTTTCAAAGCTGTCAACACCTATCTTTAAAACATATAGATTGTAGTTATTCTGCAAAAAAGGGCAGGCTTATCAAACAGAGAATGTAGAATATTATTTACCTGTAAAGTTGTATTTTATATGTTTTTTTGTATGAGGAACAAGGGCAATTAATTGTTGTGGGACGAACAATAAACACCTTCCCTGTAAATTAATCAAACCTCTTCAACTGATAAAAATGAATAGGCCCATAAAAGCTAAATCTTTACCCTTGCCACTTATTTGAGAATTATTTTGTGCCATTTAGAGTGCTTTTCACAAAACATTACCTTTAACCTCCACCATAACTGAGTAAATACATACTCATGTCATACAAGATAATGACAAATTAAAGTGCATCTCATTTAGTTGCACATGTTGATTAAGGAAACAAGATCAGTTCTGTAGACACAACAGGCTTCAAATCTCACTATTTAACATAAGCATATTTAAGTACATGACAGGATATCACACTTTGGAAGTGAATAGTTCACACATAACTTACATGCAGGATTTTCTAATTGCCTTTACTGTTTCACATTTAACTCAAGACCTGATGCAAAATAGTCGTAGATCATTATAATGTGTTAGAGACAAGGTTAGTTGTCAACTGAACTCAGTGAACTTCTGTTTGATTAAAGAGAGAAAGCTCACAAAAGTACAATATTGTTGCCATGATGAAATGTAAAGATGTAAAGATGTTGTATTGTGATGTTTTCTGATTTGTTTGCTATGCACTGACTTTATTTCAGGTTGTCTGATGCCTTTTATTATGTTGTACAACTCACAGAGTTTATCCTCTCAACACAGCTGGGTGACACTTCTGGGACGACTCACTTTCCTAATAATTTAACAGTTTGTTGATCAAGGAAATGCTTACCCAGCATCTGTCAACAAATCATGTGTGTGCATCCTGCTGAAAAGTAACACTTGTAATTGTCCTTATGAGGAAATGACGGTACTGAAATGATCATTTGAAGTGTAGAATATTTGGTCCCTCATGTTTATTTGTGTGTAGCAAGCCTTTTTTAAACGACTAAAGTGCTAAAAAAACAATGTTTTATGTCGCATAATTTTTGATTTTGTTACTATAACTAGAATATGCTACATGAAATCAGCATCGACCCAAACAATGTTGCTTTAAAATGTTTATTTTGTGCTTTTCCTTTATGTACAACCTTAAAGCCAATGGTCACACTTTATTTGAATGTGGGTTCATAAGACTGTCATAAGACTGTCATAATCATGACATGACACCTGTCATGAACATGAATGAATCCTTATGACAGATGTCATTAAGTGTCATTCGGTAAATTATGTCACTTTTGATGCAAAGTTGACATTGTTTCAAATGTCTTTGTCATGACAACTTGACATATAAATTATGTCACTTTTGATGCTACGTTGACATTGTTTAAGATGTCTTTGTCATGACAGGGTTAGGGTTAGGGTTAGGGTTAGGGTTGCATCAAAAGTGACATAATTTACCGAATGACACTTAATGACATCTGTCATAAGGATTCATTCATGTTCATGACAGGTGTCATGTCATGATTATGACAGTCTTATGAACCCACATTCAAATAAAGTGTTACCACATTTACTATAGTACATGTAGCAATGTCACACTGTAAATCTACATTACATTCTAAATTTTAATTGTTTAGGTTAAAGAATATCCCCAGAAAGTATTATAATCAATAATACTCATGCATAATTTGCTGCCAAATTATATCATTGGACTAATTCATAGTTATGGTATTGACATATCATCTGTGTTGTTGCATATAAGCAGTACTTAAATACTGTTGGTTGGGGGGAGAAGTAGACAGTAATTACTGGGTATACTTTAATATATAATTATAATAATTTTGTCATTTGTTTTCTCAAAAAAAAAAAAAACCAAATGATTAAAGATTACACTATTAAGTAAAAAGTACATTCCCTTTTGTAATTGTAGTACAGTAGCAAAATACAGCTAAAATGAAAATACTGAGGTAACTGAAGTACAATACCTCAAATTTAAATACCTCAAAAAGTACAATTTTAAGTAAATGTATTGAGTTTCTTAACATTACAATCAAAATATTTTGGCTGCTGATAACAGGAATTTGCCATAAACCATACCTTTTAGTTAACAGAGCAGAGTGAAGTGAACTTTATAGCAGTCACCTAAAGATGAAATTGATCCTAAAAATCCTGTGAGTGTGGAACATGTCAGGTCAGGTTTTCTCTTTGAGCACTTGATGCGTCTGCTCATTGATTAAAGGCTTATTTTTTAGCTCATAACTGTCACTTCCAAAGCCATAGTTACACAAACATGTAAATAAATAGCACTTTTATCCCAGTTAAAGGCTTCCATGAGACTTTGAAAGTAAGCAGTAAAAAAAACAGACAATTCCTCAGGTAGAAAAAAAAATCACGTTGTGTTTGAACTTCATCTACAACAGAACAATGGCTTCTTTTGCTTTTATGCCTCTTACTGGAATGCAACAATAGATGAACCAAAAACCTGCCAAAATCAGCTGCAACAAAACAGCATGACTTTTTATATGGGTTACTTCATTGAGTGAGACCCTCTGATGTTTCTAACTTTGGTACAAGTCGTCACTTGTGGCCCTCTGCAGACAGAGAGCTGACACTGAGCGAAGTGCTGTATTTTGCGAAACAATTTCTCACAGTTCTGAGATTCAGCTTATCAGAAACGGATGTCCCTCTGAATAATCCATCCACAAGAAGCTCTTTGACGGTTTGTCATGAGTCATCAAGGGACTGTTTCTGCCCTGTTTTCTCACACTCTCTTGAGGCTAGTACTTAGCTAAAATCACAGAAACACCAGTTTAATAGTTCAGCGTTCAGGTGTTTTTTTCTCAGATCCAGTGAGCAGTTTCCACCACACTGAGGTTGGAGGGGATATCAGGGACGAAACAGCATAAAACCCTTTCCTCCAGGGATAGTGAACTTTGCTCATCACTTCCTGCATCCGGTAGCTCCTTTGTTTGTTTTCCTCATATGCCCTCTTTGAGATTGTAAGCTTGCCTATTAGGGTATGCGATGTCTTCTGTGGAGAGGAAAGACAGGATGTTATAAGAACATGTTTATGGCATCCTTACAAGGTATAGTGACGTGATAGGTGTAACACCCGATTAAATGCTTATCAGTCAGCCCATCACTATGTTCATTTGTCACGAAGGGTTACAAACAATCAACACCCCACTCAAAGAAGAACAAAAACACCACTGAAAATGTCTGTAATGTGGGTGGACAACGAGGTTCAGGAACTCCTCACCCATACAAACAATGGGATAAACGGCTATGTAACAGGCACATTATATGATTGTTATTGCCATGTTATGTCATTGTTACTGTTAAAAATGCACAGCCTAATTTGTATGTCAGGCTGATGCTATCTATAGTCATGGAAAAGGGCGACATTACACAGACATTTTGGGTCAATGTAAAAAATACAAAGGCAGTGTAGCTGAGGAATTTTTGTTGCCATTTTTTAAATTTCAAAGACCAAGCAGAAGTGAATTTTTAATGTCACACCAAAGTGCTGCTACTGAGCATAAAAGCAAGATTTTGTCTTTGAAATTGGCCCAACAGAGACAAATATGAGCTATTAGCTTAAATATTTGGAAGTATGTATACTAATGTGTTTACAGCCTGTTGTTTTTTTATTTTTCTAGTGTGTGTAAAGATGAAACATAAGCAATATATCATGTTAATTGCTGAGCTTTAGCAATGCTTGCAGGCAGATTTTGTTTACTCGGGACGACCCAGAGTAGCTGTTTGCGCAGGTTTCCAGTCTCGATGCCAAGCTGAGCTAACTATCTTCTAGCTATGCTTTCAATTTATCATTTCAACATTAGTATCAATCTTTTCATTTCATTTTCTGCAAACCAATTAATTTTCCAAAATGTCACACTTTTCCTTTGAAGCTTTAGTTCCATCCAGAGTCGTCATGATCATTTTTACCATTTTGTCTTTGACTAAGCTGCATCATTAGACATCACATATTCAGAATGATCACAGTTTTTTTCTCCATTAATGAATACTTAATATACCAACGTTAATTGTTGCAGTATTTAACAGAGACACGCCATATTTGCATTCCAGAATTCAGGAGAAATTCATTTTAAGCAGCTTGATCCTTCAGTAAAGATTATAGCTTGTGACTGTGCGTGTGTGTGTGTGTAATGTGGTTGTGGCAACATGTTTACTGAGAGTGTCACTAAAGTGTTGTGACATGGTGTGGGAAAACCACTTTATTTTCTGAGAATGAACTGTGATCCGGCCTCTCATGCGGGCCTGTCTCATGCGGGCCTGTCTCACGCTCTGTGTCATGGTAGTTCTAATTTTACAACCCATCCAAACTTACCACTCATTATCATTGTCTCCATCTGCAGACTACTACTACTCTACTAGTGATGATGTTATCTAGAAAACACACTGTCATGTTTTTTTTTAAATCCCTGGGGGGAAAAAAAACTATCGGCTGGTGTCGTTACACACTGTCATACAGAAACATACAGTCACAATCCAACCAAGCAGAGGAAGTTTCCACCACAGTTTTCCTCGTTGGCATTTCAGGTCAAATTAGCATATTAAGCTGTTTGACATCTTCAATTAGCATCGCTACACGGCAAACAACCTCGCCCTCACTCCTTCTACACCCCCCACTCTATAGATTATCAGACTCTGTGTCAAAACAAGATGAATGCTTCTCTCTCTCTCTCTCTCTCTCACTGCAGAGCCCTTATCTTTGATTTCAGCCGTCCTCTTCTCTCCTTCCTTGTCTTTTTCAAGGGTGTGCAAGACTAGGCTCTTAATTAGGGAGAAACCCATTTTTAACACCAAAGAGTTACTTCTTAAAAGATATGTGGCAACTAATAAAACACTTAAAATAAGACTGAAGCTATAAATCTTAATGAGAGGAAGCTGTCAGAATCTCCGGATCCCTCAGGAAATTAAATGAACTTGGAGGATAAAGTCAATCCAGATTGTAACAATCGGAATATAATCCGGAACATGTATATTTCTGTACTTTCACACACAGATTTCTGAGGTCTTTCTCACTAGCAGGTATTTGTATTTGTTACACAAACACTGAGCTAACCATGCAAAACATCAACATCTGCTCTTGCAAGTTCTAAAAGAAAGGAGGCGGATCTAACGCAGTATGTGCATTGCACCATGGGAGGACCAAATGGCGTCATTATGGACCTTGTCCGCTCCTTCAGTGCAAGCAGACGGCTTTCATCTTCTCCAAAACCAAGTCCTTCTTCTGCTCTCGTGTCTTTAATATGTAGCGCTCCACCATCCCTTGTTCCCTGAAGGTCGGCTGTGTTTCAGTGCTTCTCTCAGCCTTTTGTGATGAAAGCATTTTGTCAAGTCAAAGTGAAAGTTTAAAGTTTAATATGTTGATGATCGCCTTTCTAATCAGTTGTACCTCAACCTAGCTTTGTGGCCACTCACAGCTCTGTACTTAGCCACTAGGGACACAAATGCATAATGGATCAGTGATGCCGGGATAGCAAAGCGACTTAACACACAACACAGGCTCAAGACAAGCTAGCAAGTGCACATGGCTGAATACTAGTCATCCATTTATGTAGCTGTTATATGCAGTGATCATATAGCTGTTCTCCCTTCACACATTTCCTACAAAATCCCATCTCTCCTGGTTTCACTTAGGCACCTGTCAGCCTCAACCATGCCACCACATCTCTTTAATGGCTTCGGCTTGCACACACATACACACAGAGACAGTCAGCCACTGGAGACGACACATCTCCGTCCATCTTCCCTGACACAACAGTAACGTCAATCCATAATGTTTCCCATCTTTTGATTAAAGTGGAGAAATGTTACCCGGACTCTCAGATTGAAGGCTGGTGAGGTTCTATGTCAACACATTCAGTCTCACTGTGTGTCTTACAGAGATACACACACATTCATTTAAGGTCACACTCTAGTAGGAGGAGGAGAGTGTGGTAGAATAACCCTGGGCTGAATTCACCATGATTCTTGGTGTCCTGAGCAGATCATCACCTGTCACCTGTCATCTCCCTCTATCATCAGGTTGATCTGCACAGCTGTCACTGACTCCTGGACAAATCAGATGTCTCCACTGCATCTGTGCACATGTGTGAAATGCTCTGTGGTATGACACTATACAGCCATATGCAGCCTTCCACTGTCAATAGCTTACAGTGTTTCTGTGCCCTCTTTGTGCAAATGATGTTTCTTTGTTCTGCTGCCATCATTTGGAATAAATGCAGGAAGTGTTTCGGCACGCTTCTCTGTAATTCAGAGTGACACCGATTAACCCGGAGAGGAGACACAGTTACAGGCCAAACCAAAGAGGCACATTTAGCACTGATTTGTCCAGATGGAGGCCTTTTTATGTAGATGACATGTTGACTTTTGCTTTATAATCTACTGCATAACTCCCCATTGGATTTGTGAAACATATTGAAAGCATATAGTTATTGTTCTGTGCTGTTTATTTGCTAAATCTGTTACTTTTCCCAAGTACCAAAGCTGTTTTTATACAGATCAATATATCACTTATTGAAAACATATTCCTTAAATCATAAGTGCTTAGTGGGAAGTTGTGATATGTTGTGAAAATGTCCCTGCATGCATTTCACATCAGCTGGAGCCAATGGGGAAGAAATTATAACAAATCAAGATTTGTTTTTTTAGGTGAGAAACATGAACATGTCCACATGAATATTTACTCCACTATACTCAGAAAAATGATGATTCACTGGCCAGGTGAAATGAATAAGTGCATCACCTGACTACATCTCAATGCTGTGAGAGCTCTCAAAACATTGTGAGCTGCTGTTTGAGTAGAGATTATTCACAGGTGTGTAAAAGTGTAAATTCCAGAGTGTGACAGAGCTGAGCAAGAAAGCTGTAGCTCCAGTTATTTCTTTTCTCAGGAGTTTGAACTTAACTCTTGGATGTAAGTTTAATCATGGCCATTGAATGTTGAATTATTCCAAAATTATAACCATCCTCATTCTGTTAAGATTTAATGGTTTCCACTGAAGTTATTGCGTCATAAAGGACATGCAACAGCATTTCTAAGGGATTAGCAATGTCAGAAAAAAAACAGGTTTCTGTAACAATAACCTGACATTAATCTTACAGTTTATTATCAAAGGTATTAGTTTTGTTTCCTGTTGTAAAATGTTTGCTGATAACAGTACTACCCATGAGTGAAGGTCAATGAGTAAGAATTCAAATGCAGGAGTAGCGGGCTGGTAAAGAGTGTACTGTTTGTGCCTCAGCATGGGCCACTTCCTGTCTGACCTGACTACTGCATTTCTCTTTAACACTAACCACCAAGACAAACAGGCTAATCCTGGAATAAAGCTCCATTACAGCACTATCAGAAGGCCCAGCTTTTTCCTCCTCGCCAGCATCCACACAATGCAGAGGAAATGTGTATGTGTGTGTGTGTGGGTGTGTGCGTCCATGTGCGTGCATGCATGTGTGTGCGTGTGAGTGTGTGTGTGTAGGGGGGATGTATGTGTATGACAGAAATTGAGAGAAACAGAGGGATTGTGTGTGTGTGTGTGTGTGTGTGTGTGTGTGTGTGTGTGTGTGTGTGTGAGTGTGTGTGTGTGAGTGTGTGTGTGTGTGTAAGGCTATCTTTAATTTTTTTTGTAGACAATGTGAACTTTTGATCCATTTTCTTGTTTCCTCTGTTTTCTTTTTTAGAAGATTGTTCAACTTAAATTGCCAAAAGCAGAACAGTTTTTGACTTTTACTGTTAAGTGAGGTCCACGGCTGAGGGCGTGACTTTATGTATTTATTTATTTATTTTATTTTATTTTTCCTTGATGAACACAGTCATAGATGAAGGCGTTATGTTTTCTGCTCGTCTGCTATCTGTCCATCCCGTTCTCTTGAAAGAAATGTCTCAAAGCCCTTATAGAGAATTTCATTGCATCCAGCAAAATGTCCATTTGGACACAAGGGTGACCTGATTAGAATTTAGTGGTCAAAGGTCAGAGGTTAAGGTCACAACACCGCAAAACACAATTCAAAAAGATTTATACATATTAAGAATTTTCACATAAATGTCTAATAGGTGAAAATGATAAAGTGATGACATTTTATGTCTGAAAGGTCAAAGGTCAACTTCACTGTGACATCACAGTGTTCTGCAAAGTGTTCTACCTTTCTGGCTTTTATTCAACACCATATCTCAGAAACAGAGACAGGAGCTGACTATATTTCACATTCGGTTTGAAACTGAATCCATTACAGAATGACTGAATAATCTCAGGTTCTCCCCATTAAACTGGACTCATTAAGTACATCCTCTGTGCAGCTGGGTTAGATGTGTGTGAAACATCCACAAAGTTGGTAGCTTCTTTACCGTAACACCAAAACATTTGAGGCATTGTCTTTCATAAAGACTTGGACTTTGTGTTCTATCAGAATTGGCCTAGCATGGGAACACAGAAGGAATTTGACCCAGCTTTTGTATCTGTCAATGAACTGCACACTAATAGTCATAGGTTGTCAACCACAAGCTCATTAGTTCTGCTAATACTGAACTTCCTGTGAATGTAGTCTCTGTAGTCAGTTAGTCTCTAAGTGAAAAAATGTCAGGTTTTTTTAGAGCACATTTTTCTCTGGAATCATACAGGTGAATGTAGTTATGACTTACATTTCATCGAAAAAATGAACACAGGAGTGTGGACCTACAGTGTATGTAAACTTGATTAAAAACCACACTGTGGCAATCCTACTTTTTACTTGACTGGTGTTGAGGTGCCTTTGTTTCTGTCAGTTGATAAGACTCATTGTCATTAAATGGGAGAGGTTGACTTTAAATCAGCAGTGTTCAGCCCTCAAGCTCTGTCAGTTGACATATTTTAAGTGATGTCTCCTCTTTAGCGGTTCACATGGTGTCTTGATCAGATGGAAGGCAGCTCCAATTAACCAAATCGCTCTGTTCTTGCTCAAGGCTCAGGGGCTATCGGAGACTAGTGCATCACATTGGCACATGAATACTGCTGCATAAGAATCTGAGAACAGAGATATGAGTACAAGACCTGTGATACTCATTGTGTATGTAAATATGCAAGAATATGTCTGTTAAAAGAATTGTAGTATCACATTTCACCGTACTAATAAACACAGAAACCACCATTGCAATTTAATTATGACAATATTACGAGTAGCACAGGGTTCATGTGAACAGTATAGTTTAATTATCTCTGTGTAATTATGATCAAATAAACATAGATTTATAATGCAAATTATGTGATACACTCTTAAGTGTATGCCACCAAAGCTCATATTACATTTGTAAATTGGTTTCAAGGAGATGATTTATGTGTTGTTTTTGCATAGTTATATCTATCTATATATATATATATATATATATATATATATAT
>JAUZTA010000007.1:613041-632071 GCA_034780835.1 Ctenochaetus striatus | reverse complement strand
TGGGGGCAAACGATGCTGTTATCTTTCTTCCATAGAATATACATTATGTAGTCTCCTAAGGAAACATGCACATATTCCTCTATAACTCTTTGAGGAATATGTAAGGTTGACACTTTTGAAATACAGAGTTGCAGATAGGTATAAAAGCGCATTTAGTGACTATCAATCTATCAATAACGACAAAATTTGTGTGCACCTAGAAACATAGTTTACCACAAATATTTATAATGTTATTGTCTTTCCAAGCCCTTCATGTCACATCTATAATACATGCACAAGTACATTTAAAGCTATGATAAATAGCAATTGGATTTTTCATAGATAGCCTATAAAGAGAATCCTCTGTACAAACCTTTTAAGGGGCATTCTCCATGTGAAATTTAATGTTAGCAGCATTTGAAGAA
The DNA here is from genome assembly GCA_034780835.1 of Ctenochaetus striatus. NCBI lineage: Eukaryota > Metazoa > Chordata > Actinopteri > Acanthuriformes > Acanthuridae > Ctenochaetus > Ctenochaetus striatus. The sequence goes on along the minus strand of JAUZTA010000007.1, from coordinate 631,667 downwards.
GGTAGATCTAATGTTGAGCATTTGGAAATAAATAGAAAAGTAAAACTGGGATCCTTTTGAGATTAAATTTGAAAATAAGACAAAATGGAAACATACATGCTAATGAAAAATGGCAAATCATGTTGAACTTGATATTGACCCCTCCCTCCTTCACAGTCTGTGCTATAAAATCTGCATAATCCCTGATTTCAATCTGTGCTCAGGATTTAGTCCTCCTGTCTAAAAGCTTCTGCTGAGTGTAAACTCATGCACTCAGATAACAGTTCCCACGTATTATCACACCCAGAGAGCACTCAGACTGGAAAATATTATAATATACCGATCTCTGAGGTCTATAACATCCAGCTCTCACATATTGGTAGATCTGACAGATTAGGCTTTTTACAGCCTGATGGATGTTGTGCTAAGTGAGGACTTCTGGATGTTCATGTTTTCAAAACATATGTGAGACCAAATAATGAAATCATACATTTTAAATGTTTTCTTTTGCTTTGCTGATGAAACTGATATATTCTGTGTACACTCCAAGCTGGTGATTAGGACAAAAATTATTTAAAAAAAACATCAGTGAAAAAAATATTTCTCTCATTCCAAAATAGATACTATAATTTTAGAAATTGGCAGACAGATCCAACAGGCGAGGACAAAGAAAGAAGCTGCAGACTGCACACTGAACACATTACGTCAGTGAACAGGAGGCGCTGTGCCTACCTGCTGTACACTGTAAAAATAATATCCCACACCACAGAATATACTGCACTGTACCTACACATATAAAACACACGTGCATGTGCTGTGTGCCTGAGTACAGAAAATGCAAATTTTTACACAAACTGTTCCAGCATCAGTGTGGAACACAACTTAGGAAACATGAATACTGACTAACTAACAAACAGCAGCTCCTTTGCTCTGTGAACGGCTGCTTCTTCCCCACACAACAAGCACAGGGGAGAAGAAAAGAAAGAAAGGAGATCTGGCCTGTCAGAGGCCTCCCATTACTACGGCAACACAGCTCACACAGCCCAGCATGGCACAGACGCTGGTTGCCATGGTTATATTGTAATTGTACTAGCAAAGGATTTACACCCAAAGCAACAGAGGGGAATAGGAAGGAGTACAACTTTTATTTTCTCAGCACCACCAGAGTTGGCTGCAGTTGTGCTGGTTTAATTTGAGGAGATTGGACATAGATTATGGTCTGATGGTTTTATTTTTGCTTGACAAGAGCAAAAACAAATTTACATAAAAATAAATATAAATTTCCCTGAATTCATCATTTAAGAAAGATATGATGAATAACTTGCAACTGCATGTTTGAGCACTACAGGAATAACAAGACATACAAAAAAACACAGTCTAATAATGGCTCCACCATCATCAGACTGCAGCTCTCAGGAATCTTGACATAACCAGGAACTGCAGTGAAATTACTGCTCTGTCCGACACTGACAGGATGTCAGCAATAATTAGCTTTTGCAGCTCATGTGAATCCTAGTTTGGGTGTCCAAAGAATAAAAATACACAAAAAACATGAAACATTAATGTGCTTCATATTTTTAGATGATAAAAGTGTAAAATAAATCTCTTCAATTGTGTATTTCAACAGCGGACTGAAATGAAATGCAGTTTTTGCTTGACTTGTCAGTCTTTATTTTGCTGCCATCTAGTGGTGTTTACAGGGACGTAATGTAAATACCCATCTGAAGAGAAAAAGAGGATATTTTGTGTTAAACTTTTTGCTTTTTATGATAGTGTTATTAAAATTCAAACAAATAGAATAGAATTAATCCTTGACCTCTTGGTGCTGTTACTGTGCCCCTTTACTGTGAGACTGTGTACCTGCAAAGATGGGACTGAACAGTAGAGGGCACTGGTGCAGTGTGATGTGTGTCAAAAAAGACACTGGGAGTTAGTTCCAGCACATCCCTGGCTTTTGCTTCAGATGACTAGAACATTATTTAAATTAACACATCAGATGTTTTTTCCCTGCATTCAACATAAACCAGAAAAATATTAATCATCAGACCAAATATTATAGACTGCTCTATCACGTGTCAAAGTGTCATTTGACATTGTTTTCTAATGTGTCTCAATTGTTCCCTCACACTTCTAATAACAATATGTTATTTCCACAACTTTTCACTGAGGAATAATTTAAGAGACTAATAATCGGTTCCCGTTTTAGAAATATTCCCTAAACCTGCTGAGACAATCTAATTCAGGTCGATTTTTTTTTTCTAAATTCTTACTAAGGAGGAAACTGACTCATTGTTTCCATTGTTATCACAACAGTGATTGATGTTCACGTCAGAAAGCTGCTGGAATTCTAGACATCAAACCATAAATATAAATTTCATGACTATTTTTTCAAAACATTATTTTCATGACTGTCTGCATGTCCTCAAAATGCACAACATGAATCTTACAGGTAAAATTTTGTGACAGTCTTTCATTTACCAAAGTGCATTGGTTGCCTTAATTAACCACAGAGGTGAGTCAATGTGTCACAAAAAACATAAAGTAGATTAAGTTCATGAACATGAGCCTCATAGATTTACATTTCATCACTAATTAAAAAAAAAGTCCATGAGATTGTGCAGAAACATTTCTTCAAACAGTTTGTCAGATAGCAGAGCCACAAATGAGATTTGACTAGCAGGGTAGAAGCTTCAGGCCAGTGGCACAGAGTTTGGTGGGGACAGAGCAGGAAACTGATCAAATCTGTTCATCCTACATGGAGGCACAGGTGAAGAGTTTTATGAAAGCTATGAAGCAAGGCATGAAGGCATTTCTATCATCCAAAAACTTCTACATGTGTCTAAGTCTGAAAAGGATTATGTGTTTGGTATTGTGTGTTTGTTATACCACCAATTCATCAAGGGCAGGCAGAATTCCTCAGTGGCATTGACTATTTTTACTTTGAAAACTGATTGATACTGAAAATCATACAATATGATTGCTGAGTAATGACAGAATAAATACAACACACAATAATTTTGAAAAAGATTCTAAACTGGAAAAAAAAAAGAAACATTACATAAGCCTGAGATATGGCTTTTGATTCAGATACTAATCAAAAAATCTCTAAGATCATGAGTTAGTCTGAATAAAAAGCAGTCCTATGTGAAACCAGATAAGGGACACCCCTCTAATAGCCCAAATAAAAGTAGCAGCAGTTTTGTATGACTACATGATTGTTATTGTTTGATCATTATGGCCATGAGTGCTTCCTGTTAAAATATAAAGTGTTTGAAAATGTTTGAACTGTTGACAGTGTCATGCTATCAATGAATGTAACTTCATCTGATGCACAACATCTAAGTTGTATTATAAAATGCTCCTTTAGGACAGACATCATCTTCTCACAGGGTTGTCAATCCTGAAGCCTCCTCCAGTGAAGTGAGGTTTGCTGCCAAGCTGGGGCAGAGGTTCCAGCTTCTCCACCTTGGTCTTGGTCCTCTGCTCACTGATGAGACAACAGAGCTCCAGGACATCAGAGAATGAACATAACTATGAGACGTGATCGAAAAATTCTGAAATTGTAGCGCATGGAATGCTGCACTGTAAGGTGCACAAGCAATAACTTCATGGGTAAGTATCCCAGGTTACAGTCACCATGAGAGCCTGAGTTGTATACGATTTTGTGATCACTGGATGAACCAAACTTCATTTTGAAGTGAGGATCATGGATCATCACTGGTGACAAGAGATAAGTTGACCCAGAGACCAAAAATGCATGTCAGATCAGAAACAAAACAAAGAGTCTGCTGGTGGTTTTCTTTGACATTTGCAGATTCACACATTGTTTACAAGCTAACATGTTTTCAATGTGTCACTTTAAAAATAAAATTTGGACTGCAGTTTAATGACCTAAAATTATTTTTCACAACAAAAACTTCACTGCTACTTTTTTTGATAATCAGACAGGTGGGTTTGACACTTGGATTCAAACAACATTTAAATCTCTGGGTCATAACTTAAGACCAAGTTTTTAGGTCCATTTTAAAATAGGATATGCGTGTGTACCAGTGGTCACCAGTTCCATGGATACCACAAGCAATGCGTTGCTCCTAATAATCATATTCTGAATGCTAAAATGCTAAACTAGGATTAATCTCACCTGTGGAGTTTTTTCTGACTGAGGTACTTCTTCTTTACATTGGCCAGCTCATTAGCTAAAGTCTGATTTTCACTTTTGTACTCATTCATCTTGGAGTCAAGCATTCTCAGCTCTGCTATCAAAGCCTGTGGAATCAGAGAATAAAAACACAATGTCGTCTACAGGACAAGAAACAGCAAGATGGCATGTTTACATAGGAAAACATTAAGGAGTGGTAAACAATGGGGAAAGAGAAGGATGTGTGGACCTTGAGCTTTTTAGTTCTGTCTCTGAGGGTCCACTGGCACCGCTGGAGCTGCTCGGCTGCCTCTGGTCCTGGCTGCCGTGCCAGAATTTGCCTCAGCTCCACATACAGCTTCTCCTTTTCCTGAGTGGAGAAAAAGAAGGTAGGAAACTTGACAGATGACAGAAAAAAAGTGGGTGAGCCTGATACATCTTTCTTCTCTTTGTCATGGTGCAGAATTTTTGTTGAAAAACCCATCAGTGAGCCACACTGCTGCATTTGGTCACATGTTCCTTTATTAACTTGAACACACTGTAGTTCATTGTGACTCAGTCACACATACACTGTCCTGCTGTAAACACTTATTAGAGCACCAAATGTCAATAAACATGCAGCTAAAACTAATCCCTAACAAATGCACAAGTCTGAGTAATAAAAAAACAAATCCAATTGTTTTATAGACCTACCATTTTACAATGTATTAGTCTCCCAATATATATTTTCAAAGGCATAAGTCATGTTGGTTTTGGTTATTTCATTGAATTTTGTGATAGTTTGAATAGTTAAGAATTTAACAAACCTTATCCTTTAAGTCCATAAACAAAATAAAATATGAGTTAACAATCGAGTGACAATGTAATGAGTAAACATTTTTCAATGGTAAAAATAGTTCAAAAGAACTTACCTTTTGCAGCATATAATTATGAAAAGGTTGTATAAATCATTACACTGATGACATTTTTATATCCAAAGAATCAAATCACTGGAATGAGCTTTATAAGCTAAACTGCATTTTGTTTAAAACAGAGATTATTTCAGCTAAACACAAGAAATTTACAGCAGTTTCAGTCTCTTTTCCTGTGAGCAGAATTAAAGATAATAATAATAATGAGGATTGTAATTCTTTAACTGTTCTAACATGCAGGCTTGAGGGTTTGCCAAAAACTTAGCTGTCACTCTTGCACAAATCACTTTCAGTAATCAGCATTCCCCTCCATGCATAGCAGAGAAGGTGTCGAGTGATCACCTGTAACAGAAGTTCACGTTCTTCGAGCTCTTGGGTCTTTGCTATCAGTCGCTTTTGTAACGACTGAATCTTCTGGATGAGTTCATATTTGCCAGGGTCACTGCCCTGCAGGAAACAGTTATTGACAAATTGTTTTGATCTTTTTCTTTTAAAAAAATGAGGTTTGCACCTCTTTACATGTGTGAGTGGTCCTTCACACAAATTAGAGTTAAAAATTTTCATGTCACCAAGAGGCAAAGAAGGACACACACACACAAAAAAACAGAACAAGAACGTACACCTCTAAAAATACACACACCTCCAGTCGTCTCCAACGGTGAATGTTTATTGGCTTCAGTTGTTCTTCGAGGACGCTGTTCCTTGTCCTCTCTCGAAGCAACTCCCTCTGGAGGTGGAACAGCTCTCGTCTGTACATAAACACATACAATTTTAAATCGATGAACAAACTCAATTTGTGATAGACAATTTTACTCAGACATAGACAAACAGAAACACAGGAAAGGCTATTTGTCTGGTAGCTTGTCTGGTAGTGACTTGTAACGTAACAATCAAAATACAAAGTAAAAGGTTTTTTTGAAACATTTCTTTAGGTATGACATGTAAAGGTTCAGATATGGTCTGTCCTACCTCTGACTCCGGATCTCTCTCCCTGCGTCATCCTTTTTTGAATCATACACTTCCTCTCCGAATACTGCACTTAGGTATATCATCTCATTCCTTCTCCATCCTGCCTTCATTCCCTTTCTCTCTCCTCCTCTACTCTTCTCTCAGGACAATCCAGTGCTGACTGTCTTTGTTTAAAAATCAACTATGTGATTTTTTCCGTAACCTGCCCAGCTGCTCTTCTCTCTTTTACCTCAGATCCTCCGTGTTGGGTATAGTCTTGTCGAGGATGCTCTTCTTGCGCCGGAGCCTCTTGATCTCCAGCTTGAGTAGGCGAACATCTTCCATCCGTTGGTTGTAGTGGAAGTCACCCTTGCTCAGGATTGATTGCTGGATTCTGATCTTCTCATACAGCAGCGCACGTTCATCATTGCGGTGTAGCAGCTGTTTACCCAGGCTGTCACGCTCTCTGATCACCTTCAGAAGAGTTTCAATAACAAGTATTAGATACAGGTCTCTGTCTTATCCTACCTAGACTCCTTTGCCTCTGTATATGTCTCTCCTACCTGTTCCAGTTGCTTCTTCTGTTGGAACTGCTCAGCATCAGTGTCAGCTATAATCTTCTGCAGTTGTTGCAGCTCTGCTTGCTGACTGTCAACACGCTGCTTTGTTTCTTCAAACTGCAGCTTCAACGACTGCAGCTCCCCCTGTAGTAGACATTGACATAGATACAGACAGAGATACGAGCACACATGCGTACAAATTCAACATAAAAGATCATGGCAATGTATAGCAAAGCCCTAAAAAGAAAAGAAGAAATACGCTGAATGGTTTTCTTTGGCTTAAAGTGTCTTGTTTGTTCCCAGTGTTATTTTCACATTAATATGTTTTCATTTGGTAGATGCTTTGGCCAAGCATATGTCACTGAAAGGGTTCAATAAAATCATTATTATTATGACAATCACCATATAAATGCAGATGAAGGCCTCAAAAGCACACCGCACTAAAAACCAATGAGGCAGGCCGCTGTACCTTTAGGGTCTCGTTATCCTTCTCTAAGCGCTTGTGTTCCTGCTGATCTTTAGCATGGGCCAGCTCCTTCACAGTGATCTCATCTCTCAGTCGAGTGACCTGGTTGGTCATGGTCTTCATCTTCCTCTTCATCTCTGCTATCTCTTCCTAAGGTGGAGAGACAGATGGTGGGTTGAGGGAAAGGAGAGAAGGCCAGAAGAAAAAAGAGCGTTATTTACAGGAATATATTTGCTGTATAGATAGACAATAAAAAACATCACAACCAGTGGTCAAGAAAATGAGGAAAGTTGCCTGGTCTGTCAGCCAAGAGCAACAGAAACATAAGAGCATATTTAGCCTCAGCCATCTCTTGTCAAAACAGCTAATGGGGAATATAAATATGTTATCAAATATAAATCTACAATATAGAAATGGATGATAAAAGCAAACATGCTGATCTTAACCCTGTGTAATATGTTATTTTAAGGCACTAAGGAATCTCACAGAATCTCACAGTTACTGTTGCTGTAATACATTTCACAGCTGAGGCACCAGCTAGCTGCCTCATTACTGGATAATACACTAAACCATTGAAGACCAGCTGTGGATGAACGTGTCATTGGTACCTGAGCTTCTACGAGGTTTTTGCTGTAGAGGTTCCTTTCAGACGCCACAGACTCCAGCAGGTTCTCTTGCTGTTTGAGTTTGCATTCTGCCTCTGTCACCTTTTTTCTCCAATCAAATATTTCCATTTCTCTCACTTCAATGTCACTCATTTTTTGCTGCACCTGTGGAAAGGACAAAAAAATGCCCAGGGAAAGCTGACGTTTCCAAAATCTTTCAAAATCTTTCCAAATCTTGTGCTAATCAATAACTTTGTATCATCTTGTGAAAAAATGTATTCAAAGAACAAAATATGAGCTTCTGCAGAACCTGCCTTCTGCATGAGGCTGCTGGTGTCATTAATGTAGCGATCACGCTCTTTCTCCAGCTGTAAGATGATCTTGCGTTGTTTCTGGGCTTCCTGCCGGTAGCCGTTAATCTCATGCTCCAAAGTCTTCTTGTCCTGCTCAAGGAGCTTCACAATGTTCTGCTGCTTCTCATTCGACTGTGAAGCTTTGATCATGTTCTGTTGAGTGAGATCATACACACATCATACATCATACACAAGTTGGCTGAGAAGAACTGTAACTAGTAAAAATGAAGCCAACAGCAAGTTCATGTTAATGGGTCAAATGAGTCAAAAAACATAAAAATATTATTATATATCAATTTTCTAAATCAGAAAAGTGTCATATAGTGTCATTATTATGATGTAAGCTTTGAAGCTTTAAACTCTTCCATACAGCCTTAGTACCATGTGTAACACAAAAGCTGCTTCTGTTTGCTAGTAAACTACAATGCGTACCTTATTTAAGATGTCTCTCTCTCTTATCAGCTCATCTATGGCTTTCCTGTCAGCTTCTACCTGCTTTTGAGAAGATTCAAATTCTGGGAATGGAGAAAGAGACAGTTTGTATTGATGTTCAAAGCAGATACTGTTTGCCACATATATATACACACAGAACATGTGAAAGTAAATACATGATAAAGGAGCTTTACTTAATTCCTTAGAACAGAGAGTGAGGATAAATGAGATGTGATCATTCACTGGATCTCCTCAGGGCAGCGTTCTTTTCCCCTCTCCTCTACATTCTGTATACTAACGACTGTCATCATAACAGTAGACACGTTTTAAAATTTGTGGATAAAGGAGTTATTGTCTCCTCCAAGCTGATGAAAATGATCACAGTCCTGCTGTAGATGATTTTGTTAAATGGTTTGATGCAGCATATCTACAGTTTTAAATGTCACAAAAACTAATAAATGCACATTGATTTTAGGTGCGAGCCCCCTGTTGCACTGAGCACCAGCATTAAGGCAGCGGTGGTAAAAGTTGTCAAGACTCACAAAGCCTTATCAACAACAGGCTGAGTTTTAACTCCAAAACAGAGTTGCTTTATAAAGGAAAAGAGATCAGTGTCTGTTCGGCCTGCATAAACTTTCAAAGTTTAATGTGGATAAGATCCTCATAACCACTTTTATAAATCATACACTGACTCTGGTTTGACCTCTTCCATGCTGTGCTGGTGTTGTAATCTGAGTCTTTGAGCCAAAATTTCACTGTTTAATTCAGTGAAGACTAGTAGCAAAATCTTTGGTATTTAACAAATAAACCTCACTGACCTGTACATTAGATAAGTTATTCAAAAAGCCAAATCCATCCTGTCAGTCAGTGTTCATTCTATTCACTCTGAGTTTCAGTTACTTCCCTCTGGTTCCTACACCACATTTTCCCCCATCCCCACTGCCATCTCACTCCTGAACTCAGGCCTGGCCACGGAGGTCATGTTGATGGTGCTGTCTAAATGATGTATCTGGGTCCCGAGGATGATAATAATAATGATAGTTGGACAGAATATGGAATTTTCCAGACAGCAACTTTGTCTGATACATTATCATTGGATTGTATAATTTATTCTTGTATTTTCATAGTGTCTGTTCTTGTGTATATTTTATTTGTGATTTTCTTGGTCTTATAAGACTGAGTTTTATTCAGATTTTGAATTCATTTGGATTTGAAATAACATTATAATGATCCCTCATTTTAAATTCACTTTGATCAGATTTTTAGTATTAAAGCTTACTTTTTGTTTCCTTTATCGGCCTTGCTTGTGTTTTGCTGCTGGCTCTCCTTTTGAATGCTTTATAGTGTGTCTATGATTTAACACAGCAAGTTCCAGTACCTTTCTCCAGACCAGCAACCTGAGCCTTCAGTGTTTCTCTCTGCACATCCACATCAGCTTTCTGATCCTCCATATGGTGATACTTCTTTTGGATACCTTCTCTCATCTTTATTTGTTTGGCAATCTCCTGACGCATCTGATTCACCTCCTCCTCTCTCATCTGAAGGTGCAAGGTGGGACAGAAGGGGTTGTATGAAGAATTAGACAAGTGTGGCAAGGAGAGGAATGAAGGGAATGGAAGACAAATACGGTCTGTCTCTATGACCTCAGCTCTGACACAACTGTCTCAGAGTTGATCTGTTTCAGACTTGCTTATTACATAGTGCACTGCTGTGAGCGGTGCCCCCTTGTGGTTTCAGAAGGACAAAATTACATCATCTCTTGTCAGGTTCTCTTGACTATAGATTTGAGATATTACATACAAAGTTTTTAGAAAATAAGATAAGGATATACTTCTAAAAGAAAACAACTTCAGTTACCTATTATATTGAACCTTTTAAAGATCAGTGAGGAATGACTGAGTAAATCAAGGTTCTCTCTAAGCAGCAGTGATAGTGTGCCAGTGGTATCATAGTGAGAAATAAAGGTGTGGTTAAAAACAAAGACTGTCAGCCCGACAGAGCTCTGTCTCCACTGTATTCCCTCAGTGTGGGCCATGGTAAGGCAGGTCTTTGAAAGTTTTTTGAGGTGGCTTGAGAAAGTTTTTCAAAAGAGGAGTTTCATTTGGAAAACATCAAACATTAATCTTTCTTGCCTCATAACAAAGTGACCTTTTTTTCAAATACAGTACTTGCCATGGCAACCTGTCTGCATAAGGGTGAGTGGAAAAGCTGTCTAAAAGGAAAAGGCTGACATCTCATGACATGACATTTTGCGTGACATTTTAATTTTTTATCTATATGTTCTATTACGAGTGTGAACACATTAGTAGTTGTTGATGTGAAACTTTCTCTATCCCATTCACATTGATGACAAAATGATGCATGCACAGGCAAACAAAACAACATGAACAACCACTCAGATGGAAGTGAGTCAAGTGTGTATATGTGTCATTGGACCAACATGTACCTTGAGCTCATTTGCTTTCTGCTGATTTTCCAAAGAGAGGTGTTCTTTGACAGACAACAGTTGCTCACACTCTTGCTGCAGTTTGGTGTTCTTCACTTGCATCTGCTCCAGCTCCTTGGTGTATCGCTCATTAGAGATCTGTCACAGTCAGAGAAGGAAATTCAGGTTTAGGAAGAACTTATGTTTAATAGGTTTAATAATATTAACTAAAACATTACCTGTAGAGTAGTTCAACAATGTTATAGTTAACCATCCCAAATGATTAAGATACACTGGTTTCATCTAAATCTAAGTTGGTTTTATACATATTTTATCAAACATCTATTTGTTCTTTTAAGTATATAGATTTGTATGTGGAGTAAAGTGACAATGGGACGTCAACAAGTATCCACTGTAAAAAATATAATAACACTTGCAGTTAAACCAGAAAGCAATAAAATTAACTTTATACATACATACATACTTCATACATACAAAGTAAGTATGCTTGTATATCCATGTGCATGTCAAAATAAAGAGATAATAATGATCCAAGTGACCATTCATTGACTTAAGTCACCTTTAGCTCTTTTAGCAGCTGCTCCAGTCTCTGCTGCTCCTCTTTGGCCCTTTGGCCCTGCATATTCAGGGCTTTGATGTCCCCCGTCTTGGCCTCCATGTCAGTGTGCAGCTGCTCCACCTCCTTTACCAGCTTTTCCTTCAACCTCATCTCCCGGAAAATTTCATTCTGCTGTACCTGAAGCTCCTGCTGAAGCTGGATTTAGACATACAGAGCAGCAACGTGCGGGTAACAGAAATGAATATATAAACTCATTTTATTCATAAGGATCCCTGTTTGCTTAAGCACAGCAGTTTGCAATCCCAGGCCCACTGCTGGAAATAAACTTCTTCACCTTAATATGCCAGTGGAGGCCAAGATAACTAAATCATACTGGAAACAGTTATGCATTGAGCATAAGTAAAGATTTACCTTCCCAGTTCAGCATTAAGGCTAGTTGCTCCATGAGTGTGTCAAATGCCTTAGGCACATACATATGGCCATCTGCAAACCTACTGAAGTGGTACAAAAAAATCCAAAAATTCTGTTCTCCCTCTAATTCTCTACATGTCTGCTTTCCTGTTGCAGAAAATAGTGGGGTTACAACAATGTCCCTATAAATAAAAGATTCATGAGATTTTTTCTTGCAGTCAAGGGCAGAGATCTGAGAAACGGACACTCCTCATGTCTTTCCCAATGATCAGAAAATGTAACATAATCAGAAACACATTTGATGTCAGCCTACAACAGCTTGCCACTTATTTACCTGGGAAATATTCTCTAAAGCAGTATCTCGTTGGGCTTCTATCTCCTGCTGCGTTGTGGTGGTCTTGTTTAATTTTTCCCTGAGACCCTCCATGGTTGTCAGCAGCTGATCTCTCTCCTTTGTCAGTTCCTCATTCATTTTAAGCAGAGCACTAAAATTACAGATTACAATTGTTTGTTCCACTTTGCCTACACTGTTCACATTTATTAAGTATTAAGTGCATTGGGTGAAGGAAAAATGACTCACGTCTGCTCTTGGTTTACAGAGAGGCCAGTTTGTTTTTCATTTGATTTAATGAGGCTGGCAACTTCTTCTTTTAAATTCCTTATTGTCTCACTGTCCTTCTTCTCTTTATCATGAGCAGCATCCACCAGTTTCCAAGCTTTGTCCAGCTCCTACAGTGAAACCAGAGGAAAAAATTAGCAAAGCTTTTATGGGTTAGTGGAATCTGAGGAGGGGAAAATGAGTATGTACAGACTGATACAGATTGTTGGCAAAACAACATCCTTATTATACAACACAATAAAATAACTAAAAACTACAAATTAATATGCTACATAACAGTGAGTACAGACTCCCACATTCCAGCAATGTACCCTTTTTAGTGAAGTAATTGTTGTCTCATCCTCCTGAGACAGTTTCAGGGCAGCTGCGACTTTAGTGGAGGTGGACACAATCTCTGCATTCAGCTCCCTGCATTTTGACATGAGCCTCTTCTCATTCTCTCTGGACTTTTTCAGTGCACTGATGAGCTTCTCATACTCCTCACGGATCTTGTCCATACTTTTGTCCCCAACCAGCTCAGTGAGGATGATCTGAAACTCCTCAAAGGACTCCAACATGTCCTCTCCCACTGGCCCTGTCTCCTGGAAACACAGCAGAGCCACAGACTGAAAGTGAGCTGAAATGCCTTTAGCAGACAAAAGCTGAATTCCAGTTCTGTCTCAATAAAAAGAAGATTCTACAGATTAACAGGCATATTATTTCTGAATTATCATATCGAATGTTAACTTCTTTAAGGCTTAATGAAAAGGTAATTTCATATTTTCATATCTTGACCTTGTATGTCACATTCATTTTAAGTTAATGCCCTTAAATGCCCTTAGTTCACTTTCAATGAGGCGTGATGGACTAGATTTGCCAAATCTACGTGTAGTTTGCCGATAGCTACTTTGCAACTCTTGTTACTCGCGTTATGTTGAACAAATGACGTTCAGATAATATTAACGACCTCTCGTCTTGCAAACCTTTTGAAACTACAGCCTCTGGAAGAGCACTCACCTCCATGATATGACAGGAAAAGTCACAATATGCAAAGTTTGTAGCGTAAACAAACACAGTAATTGGTGTCAGAGTTATTAATGGAACTGTTGACGTCGGTTTCTAGGCAACCGCTGATCTCGCGAGAGACCGACTGGGCGGGTTGAGTGGGATAGTTTCAGTCTGCGGTACAGGAAGTTGCAAGAACATTTAAATGAAATGCATAGCCTTCCATCAAAAATGAAAAGCTCTTCTAAAATAATACAGTTTTTAGTGAAAATCTAGACGTACTTGTCATGGTCTTGACTCACCTGTTGTAAATCCTTGCATTACATTTTAAGATTAATCGTACTTGAGTTTGTAGTTTGTGGCTGGTGCCATGTGAGGAATGTAAAGCTTAAATAAGACTTCCATACAGGACGTCCTTAGACCAGCAATGACATTTCTCTTGATCACTTGTCTGTTGTGCTGCTGATAGCTTGTCTCCTGCAGCTCTAAAACAAATCTATATGTTTATCAAAGCACTTTTTTGTATTTTTCACATCACTGTATACATTTAAACATAAAATTCCAAAACATCAGAGATTTAGTGTAGGCAATAAAGCCTATTATAGTTGGATTGTTTCAAGAAAAGATGTGCCAGTCAGTATATTTTGAAGGGGATCCCAGTTTGCTAGTTAGACGCCTTTGGATAAACTCTGAAAAAGTCTACCGGACAAAATCAAATATATCTTTTCTCAAAATTACGCAAAATTCAGAGTATGTACAGTGCTTATCACATACTCTTGTAACTAATTCATAACTTTGTAAAATATTCTTATAATAAATAGCCTAATAGATGACCCTTTTAGAATATTCAGGTCAGCTTTTACCATTGATAGGCTACCACAAGTGGGCCAGCCCAGGCCATTAGAACAAAAACAATAAACAAGGCTGGATTGCACCAAGGTTCAATTTAATCTGAGCTTTTTTTGTGATGTACATCTTCAGGTGTCAGACTTGCAATTCAAGTTTTTGGCTTCCTGAAACTAACTTTTCAGCATGAATCTTTTTACATACTGTGAGGTCTACATCTTACTGTGGATCAAAATTTGATCATGAGAAATTAAGCTTATTATTCTGCCACTTGTGACACTATCATTAAAAAATCTTGAAAAAAGTTATTTTCTCTTTAGCTCTTGACATCAGATTTTCTGCTGTCTTTTTACCAGAAGTCAAGACTGAAGAAGTATAGGAATGAATTTAGTTATTATGAATTTTTGATATTGCTGAATTAATGTAATGAATTAAATGTTAGGTTGAAAAAAAAAGAAATGTGGTACTTATGTTTTTAAAAGAGACAGCTTACAATGCATGCTTTTTCACCCTCTGCCTGTAAACCACAGAGGGAAGAGAAATATCAAAAATGTAAACTCTCTGAAAGAAACACAGAATAAATTCATATATTAACCTTTTTAAATGTGATTATTCATGGTGCTCTCTCCTTAATTCATCTCTTCTGTCATATTGGGCTTGTTTCTTCCTTGTTTACTCTCTCAAAGACACTAATAGGTAAAAAGGAGACAATAGTTAATAAACAACAGAAAAACTATTTCATTTTATAAGAATTTTGACAATAACTGAATAAATGGAGATTTCTCATTTAATTTATGATTGTTGACAGAGAATTCTGTCTTCTTTGCCTCTTGTCTCTTCTTTTGCTAAAAGACACAGGACAAATAGGAAGAGTAGTAGTACTAACTTGCACTGAAGCACACAGAGAAACTGTCTATCAATAATAAGTCTGATATTTACAACAAATCAATATATGTTTACATTTTGA
Organism: Ctenochaetus striatus; assembly: GCA_034780835.1. Classification (NCBI taxonomy): domain Eukaryota; kingdom Metazoa; phylum Chordata; class Actinopteri; order Acanthuriformes; family Acanthuridae; genus Ctenochaetus; species Ctenochaetus striatus. The sequence goes on along the minus strand of JAUZTA010000007.1, from coordinate 616,443 downwards.
AAGGAGGAAACAACCCGGTGCATGCTGTCTCCTTTTCTCTTGACTCATATAACTTCTCTTCTCTAAAAGACACATGGCATAGTAGAATAACAGTAACTTCATGAATGAGGCACACAAGAACTGTCAAATAATATAGGAAGTCTGGTAATAACATGAAATCAATATATGTTTACCATTTGAAAGGAGAAAACATCACCATGTGTGCTGTCTTCTTCTTCTCTTGTGTCATGTTGGTTCTCTGAAAGACACACTGGAATAATAGACCAGAACAGATTAGAATAATAGGGTAGAGTCATCAATGAAGCACAAACATGAACTGTGTATCATTATAGGAAATCTGATTCCAGTTAATATACAATTACCTTTTGAGATGAGAGAGTAGACAGTGCACACTTTCACATCTTCTTCTCTCTCTCAAGAAGTGAGATCCTTTCCGCTTTTTGAAGTTTCACCATGTCAGACACAGGCAGCTCCAAGGAATGAAGGAAGGTGCAGAACACTGACCTGTGAGCTGCCCATTACACTGAAGACAAACTTTAGCTTCTAGAAGTAGAACAAGGCATTTCCATGGCACGTGCAACATGCACAACTTTTAGCGAGTTTTTAAAAAAACGCCTGGTCGCCATCTTTGTTCTTTACTTTTAATGTCCAGCCCCCCAAAAAACAAGTTTTTCTCAACCACTTCTTCAGTATTTACACTTCTTTTCACCTGTGATGAGCACTCTTGATAAAATCCATTGTCTTTAAGAAATTTACACCGTGATAACAAGTTTTATACACGTTTAATATTTTTAGCTGTTCTGGGGAACTTTTTCAGCGAAATAAAATCTTTTTTACACTTTTAAATTAAGGTATTAATTGTGTCAGATATGAAAATATAATAAACCATATTTAAAAACAACTATATGAACCAAATAGGTTTCAATCAGCAGTGGTCTGCTGTAAATTACCATAGCAGTAATCTAGCAGATGGAGGATAGGATGCCAACCGTCAGCAAGTATTTCTCATGGCTGAAGCTAGAGGCCATTTTTCCTCACTGCAGCAGCAGCTGTCACTGTCTGGTGTCAGCAGTTCAACACAAATGTTTAGCTCCTGTTAGCTTTTAGGTGCAGAATGAACAGAACTGTGGCCTCCACTTCCGTGAGCAGGTCAGTCAACGCATCAGTCATCACCATGATCACCAGTGTCACCTTACTGGCCCGTGCTCTAATAAAATGCTATAAACCTATTATTTCTTATAGCCAATAATATAGAGTGAGATCGGTGATTTAATATAATTTCCTGACTATATAAAGGTCAGGAAAATATAAAAATTAAAATGAATAAGAAATGGCAGTTTTTTATAATGATTGGTATTGATTAGCCTCAGCACATTCGTGCTCTTTGTTTAGCTCATTTATTTGGTAAAAACACACTTCTAGAAATCTCTGAAACCAAGCAAGCACCTGACCTGGCATCATTTATTTAGTTTTTCCAGTTACATTATTTTTATTTGTTTTTAACTGAGATCACCCGGGATCACAGAAGTTCCATGCATACGCTTAAATAACATCACATTTTTTCTTTGTGTTTTGTGAGTGCTATGTTCGCCTGTCTTGATTTACTGAGTGTATAGCAACAGTGCGCAAAACTCAAAACCTTAAACAGTTTCTCTGGTGCACGATTGTAGCAGGATGAAACAGACGCCTGTCAGCTACAGACTAAGCTTTTAGGCGTTCGCCCAGATAATCAGAGGAGTATTCATCTGTTGGTGCCGTTAGTTTTTATTTGTATTTAATTGGATGTTTTTTGTTGGTTATTAACAGTCTGCCCAGAGACAAGGACACGGACAGTAGCCTGAGGCATTAATACAACATTTTGAATAAAATACACACAGTTAGAGGAATTTGGCTTGTTGATGTTAAGCTCATGTGTATAACATTTTAATCCTTTTATTCCTGCAAATTTGATGAATCGTCAGCAGCTGGACTCGTCCTCGATCATATGAATCATTATTTATCCTGTCTTATTATTTGGACGTGATAAACAATGAAATACTAAAGGTAAGATTGTGTGCCTCCTGTGCCTTCCACTTCCTCCCAGTCCTCCCAGTGGTTTTGGGGCCTCTTCACTCTGCTTCAGCCGACTTGACCAGCATATTCATGGCGAACAAGGTCACTGAAATTGTGCATCCTGTGATGATACCTTTTTCAAATCGGTGCTGGTCAGATGACACTGCCCCAGACCAAGAACCTCAGATTAAAGTTGTCATGATAATCCATATTGAGGTTCTTGATGTTTGATGTCAGGATGTGATCCCGCACCAGTGCTGCCTCCACTAGCTTGTGTGGTATAGAGCCGTACGCATTAGCTAGGTCAAGCCATAGCACAGCCAGGTCTCCTTTCCCTTCTCTTCCACAGATGGTGTGTGAGCTTGGGACATCTCTTATACATCAGGTAAGGCACATCATTGGGTCCCGACGCTGAGTTAGTTCTGGTGGCCTTGACCATGAATTGGATTTCCTTCCAGCTGGGTTCCTTGATGTTAATTTCAGTGGTTGGTGCTGGTGGATTGATCAGTGCTCTGCATTATCCTAGGTCTTCCTCCTTTGCTGCATCACTGTAGGTAAGGTGAAGATGATTGTCTATCACCTCTTTTGAGTATGTGAGTCGGCCACCATGCTTCTGGCCTAGGAGTTGTTTAGCAAACCCAAAGGGGTTTCCATCAGCATCCCAAACACAGGATTCAGATGCAGCAGCTTCTCCATCCCCTTCACCACGGCCCTCATCACAGGCCTGGGACCCACCTGCTGCATCTACACCCTCCAGAGACACTTCACTATCATCCCGTCTCCACCCTCACCCATGAGACTTCCTGATCATCTTGAAAGCTTGGTGAAATCAGGAATTAAAATGGTTCCCCTCACGCCAGACATTGGAAGATCAAGGATTCTATCCTCAAAGAAGAGTCGCGCCCCTCTCCCTCCTCAGCTTACTCCACCAACCAAAGCTGTTATTTCCAACAGCGTCAATGCTGTTGTCTAGGACGCTAAGGGCCTCTGCGTTGCTAAGCCCCATATCAACCAGAGGCCCAGGGAGGGAGTGTTCTCTTCTAAAATAATGACTATTGTCAAACCACATAGATTAGATAAGAGAGGAACAGTCAGACTGTCCGATCAAAGAAATCTTATCCATATCCCTTGCAAGAACACAGCGTCCAGTTCAACTCTAGCTAATCTCAAGCATGCAGTACTCAATGTCAGATCTTTAAGTAACAAATCATTCTTAATTAATAGTTTTATTTCCTCTCACAATCTTGATTTTATGTTTTTAACTGAGACATGGCTGGAAAAAAACACAGCTAATGCAGTCCTGATTGAGTCTAGTCCATCTCACTTCAATTTTATGTCTGAATCACGACA
>JAUZTA010000007.1:586167-599136 GCA_034780835.1 Ctenochaetus striatus | reverse complement strand
TCATGTGGGAATTGCTTTCAATTGTTGGGTTCCTATAAATCTAAAATATAAATGTATTAATAGAGTGTGGTCTTGACATGCTCTACATGTAAAGTGTCTTGAGACAACTTTGTTGTGATCTGACGCTATATAAATAAAACTGAATTGAATTGAACTGAATTGAATTGAATAGATTTTTGTGTGATGGCTTGTGTTGGAGATAAAACCACTCTACTAATTTTACACACTTCAGTTGGCCTGTTATAAGAAGTACTGAGACTGTAAAAGTTGTTTTATAATGTCTAATGTGACTTCAGAAGGAACCCTTTAAAGTTTGAATGAGTAACCCTTATGATATCATTAACTGTACTGACATTATGGAACTGCAATGTTAAATCACAAAGACTCTATTAAAGTGTCTTTAAAAATGTTAACAAAATTGCACGATTTCACATCTCAGACCAGCACTGACTCTGTCTGGCATAAAAGAGTACACAGGCAATTTTTTCTCCTCCTACATATACTACAACTAAATATTCACTCCGTTAAGATTTTTCAGCACTTTGTTAACTACAGTGTAAAAATAATTACATAACATTATCAAAAGTGTTCCTATTTAAGTGATAAACTGCTCTGTTCTCCGTTGGCAAATTTCTGTGAAATATTATCTAGTTTTAACTGTTAAGGGTTTTGACATTATTTTAGGTCTCATGTACACTAGTTTTGCATAGTCTGTCATATTTGCACAGTTTTGTGTCAGTGCTAGAGATGAGTGTGGCTGCATTAATCATTATTATGCTAAGGCAGATGAAACACTCTGACTTGTTAGTATTCTTTTAATCCAATCACAATCATCATGGTTGGCACTTAGCCTGGGGTGAAGTGACAGTGCCCAGGCCTAATGGTAACACACAGACTGTGTAAAGGGAGGACAATGCTGACTAAAATAGCTGCCAGATAGCTGTGGGAAACATTACCCACAATCTACATCTGATGAGTGAAACTACAGGTACACAGACAGAAATGCTGATGGGAAAAATTGTAACATACTGTTTCTACATTTGAATGTGACGCAGTTCAGAATGCATCTATAAGAACCAAAGAAAAAGCATGTTACCTGTGGTCATCATGAGGCAAGCTTTTTAAATATATCACTGTTTGAAAAGGAAGGAACAGACAGAACCAGGGTTCACACCTGCTTTCTTTCTGGTCTTGGAGTTATTGTTGTTCATCGTCATCTTCTTGGCCTTTTTAACACGTTGGTATCTCAGTGCATCAATCCTCTCAGACCCCGAAAGGGCACTCGGCGCACCTCGACGTTTTCTGGATAAAGAACAGAGAGAGGGGAAAACGGGTAACTCTAGGCCAGACGAAGCCAGTGTTTCGGCACTACGGAGCGCAACAAAACCAGAAACCCACACAGTCTCAAAACAGCACTGCTCGTGCTAAGCAAGAGGTGCAGCACATTGCCAAAGGATCAATGTGAGACACCTAAAAAGCTGTACTCTGAAATACAGCAAATGCTTTTACTCAACGGTTGAAGACCAAAGTGATCAATTCTACTATTACCAAAACCTGGTACATCATCTGGATTAACAGCTAACAGATACATTAAGATTAATGACAATCAAGTTTCACAAAATTAGTTCAGACATCCAGATGGTATTTTTAATTGTGTACCTTGAAATTTAATTTCCCACTGGGTTCATCTAGGTTAAATTGCTCAAATTGATCCAAACAATCTTTGTCCAAGAAAAGCAAAGTGTTACACAGTCCTTGAAACAACCTACTGATGTACCTCATGATGTAAAGTAGAACAGTAAGTATAGTTTTTGAGAAGATACAACACTTGCACTGTTGGTTTCAGAGGAAAATAGTCTAAAAATTTTGAAAATTTTGAACTCAATGTAAGGAAGATTTTGTAATTGAAAAGTTGTGTTTGCAGGCTGTGTGATTCTTCAAAAAAAAATAACATATCCCACTCTGAAAATAACAGGTGCAAATGTTTCCTTGTTGTGGAGTGTATATTTTTCAGCTGCTCATGATAGCATCTACAGACCTCCTTCTCATTCATGGAGGCACTTTTGACTTGGCAGCCCACAGATATCTGCCACAAACACACACTTAATTCTTTCAAGGCACAGAAAACAATTAGCATTACAAGAAGGCCATCTTCCCACCGTGGCTGCAGAGAAAAACCGAGGGTCATTAGTAGAGGGGGAGAATCACAGCTGAGCAACAAAGCATCATCAATATGTATTCATAGACATGGATACTGTCTACAATGGGCTTCACCATGCTGACAGGGGGAGAGATGGCGGGAGGGGAAATGACTACTCGGGAACAGTCACATAATGAAAAATAAGCCAAAGAAAAGCGAAGCACTAAGACAACAAATGTAACAAGAATTTATCCATATAATTGTTTCTTTTTTTGAAACGGAGGAGCAATATTTAGCGATGGCATGCATGGCAGTTTGCACATGGAACACGACTTTAAAGGGGAATACATTCAAAAAGCACTTCATTGGGCAGTCCACTCAAACACTGGGGTCTTCGAGCCCCTGTGTCCCCCCTCTGCAAGCCCTTGGCAAAATATTTGTTCCTTAGGATAAAGAAGTGCATAAGCTGTTTTGGCAGGACACTTGCTTCACATAGAAGTGAGAACTGTTCTGCAGTCAAAGCTTACAAGTGCAATCGTATACTTATAGAAGATGCTTTAATTCATGCTCTATACAGATGCTTTACACAGGGAATTAAGGCCATGTGTCCACCAGGAATCTGCCTTCGTTACTTGGTTAAAGAGATGCTGAGGGAAGTGCTGGTCATGGTTCCTACTATTGCCCTATTGCTGGCTGCAGGTAAAACTGGTGCATTTCTGAATTAACCTGATATATATTTTAACCTTTTTTAACTAGTTTGCAGAGAACTTTTCACATGCTAAGCTTTTATCACTGCCAGAAACATGCAACAGCATTTCTGCTATCTGTTAATGCAAAAAAGAGCTGTGAATGATGGCTCCCAGTGGACACACAGCTTAATATGACGTCATAACGCCAATATTACAAAATATTTCTTGGAGATTGGAGTCCAAAATATTTTTAATTGGTGTCATAAAATACAAGCATCTGTAAAATATTAATGGCAGAATGTGTCACGCTTGAGGAGAATGCTAAGAAAGTTTTTTTAAAAATGATCATCTGAGAATAAAGAATGTCTATGTGTAAGAATGTCCACATAGACCATCCTTTCATAAATATACAGTATGCAACACCTTGTAATGATCTATATAGTACAGAAAGACAAAAGACACTAAAATAAATTATTGAATATACCCACCTAAAATAGCATATTTGCTTAATGCTATGAATAATCAACATTACCTGGTTGTAACTCACGGGCTTTCACTTTGTGACTCTTATTAAATAAAGGAAGTAATAAATTGTACAAGCACTGACTACACCAGCTGTTCCTTTAAATCAACTGTCCAGTCTTCAGAATGACTGAGAGGAGAAGGTCAGGATTACTAAGGTAGCTGGATATCACTTAAACATCTTGTTGGGTAATAGGTACAAATAATGAGTTGTAGGAATAGTATGTTAAGGGTCCCTCACCATTCAGGCTTCTTAAGCATCAACTGGTTCACTGAAAGTTATCTTTGTCTCATCTACTGCATGTAGTTCAGATCTCTTATAGTTCATACTTAATACCAGAGACATTCTGAGTAAGGCTGGCATCAATCCCTGACAATAGACAGACAGAAAGGGAGCCTACAATGATGGCTGACTTAAGGAAGATGGTTAATAGATTGCTTACCACTTGCCTAAAGAGAGGGAGAGAGAAGGAGGTACACATTGACTGTATTCTTTGCATAAGCAAGTCTTTTGTTTGATTGCTGTGCCTCAACCACACATTGGGAAGCAAAAGCCTGGAGCTAGGCAGTTCACAATGCATTCCATTCTGTCTTGGCTAGTGAAAATGGGTGTCACTTTGTGACACAAACCAGACCTTCTACTTTACATGTGGCTTTGAGGTTAAACTTGTGGTAAGTAGTCAACTACAATTTCAAAAGTGGAGAATGAAGAGGGATCAGTATTCATCAGCAGCTGACTGGAAAAGATCTGGGAGATAGAGAAGGTAGTGGTAGGTGGACAGTGCTTAAACTTGATGGCACTCTAATAGAACAGAAACAGAGCTCGTGCACACTCCTTCCCACTCATTAGAGTTCAATCTGTGTACCAAAAGTGATATTATATTTCCCTATCATTACCGGATATAAATGTTCAAATGAGATAACAGGAAATAACTTAAAAAAGATGAAAGGACAAAAATAATAAACAAAGAAATTTAGGACCAAAACATTTTTTAATTGCTTTTAAAAAATGGGATCTAAAAAATGTACATTTGTGTGAGTAATATGTTGCCACTAAAATAAAATTGTTTGCAAGAAACCTTCAACCTTTGTTCAATAAGAAACACAATTTTATTTCAAAAAGGATCATTACAAGGTCTGAAGTTGTGCTTGTAATAGGTTTTCAATATAGCAAGACTTTTTATGATCTTTTTTTCATAGGTAATTTATCACCATCATAACGTCTTTATAACTTAAATTTTAACTAAAATGGACTTCCGGGCAAAGGTCTGCATCTTTAGTTACAGTAATTCCCAAAAACTTAATCTCTTTATTTATAAAGATATTGTATGAGTTGATGAGTTCAGACACAATGCATCAGCAGTGCAGTCTTAATCCCATCATTTTTGTGCCACACCAATGACATGCGAGCAGTCAGAGCACCATTGTGTCCAAAATGCATTTGGGCACAGAGATGCTTTTACTACGCTAAACCAAGCAGTAGGTGCAGCTCAAATTGCATTGTGGCCTTTAGTATCTCAGTGAATAAATATATTTTATAAATAAAGTTCATAGAAAAATACAATTCTTCCATGGCATTGAGGAGCTGTGTTACAGATCCTGGAGCCATGTTTAATTTTAAAGCTTTACAGATATTTTGTTTGGCATTTCTGAAATACTGTAAAAACATGTTAAGCATAAAAGCCACTGTATAGAAAAGTAAGTCACACACTATTTACATTGGCCCATGCCACGGTGTCACATACAAAGCTTTTGTCTACTGCAGCCAAAGCAAGAGCAGTGGGTAATTCCAACCAACATGACAGAAGCAGAGGGAGCAGATTTTGTCCATTGATTATAAGTGGACTGAATGAGAAAATGGCAATTTTCCAGCTCAATTATGGCACACAGATTACTAACTGAATATTAAGTACATTGATCTGTGTTATTGTGCAGAGGCAAGGCCATATTAGGATAACTCAAAAAATAAATGAGTAGAAGACTGAGCTTGTGTAAAATACCATCAACTTTCAGTCCACTGTCATATCTTTAGCAAATAATAGGGGACATTTTTATACAGGCTTGCTTCTGCATTGACAATCATTTAACTTTTGGCTATGACATTTAGGACACAAAGTCAGTGTGGTTTAACTCCGGACTGAACGTGTTTGTGAGTGGATTCTGAAGCTTGGAACAATTTTGCTGAGTATAGTTCATTTTTGCCTGGATCAGATGTGCTCTTGGGCTTTTGCACCAGTGTTGTCTCAGATGTATTAGATATTATTGATGACATTTGCTGAACTAATTTTCAGAATAATGAAACAAATAATCAGTAAATGCTTGAATGAATATAAATTGGTCGAGGCTCATGATATTACCGTTGTATTTCTTGTGTGTAAACCAGAGGAAGATTTATCTATGGTGAGGTGTTATTGACAGATAAAAATTTGTATGTGAATGCAGTCTGTTAGCAAACCACTCAAGCATGAAATCATGTTGGTGATACATTTCTGACCTAATCTATTACTTTAGCTAACAGATGGAATATGCATATCAGTCAGAATGCATAATGTACTGAAGACTGCAGAACTTAAAAAGCATAGCTACTTTGAGAAAAAGGACAAAGGAAAGAACTGAAATAAACTACACGTGTTGACTAAAGGAAGGAACAAATCAAGCAAAGACTCAAAGTCTTGTATTCCCCTTTAAAGGACGAGGTGATCAAAAAGTCCCACCTGCTAACCCCCCCCTTTCAGACATGGATCCAACCCTTACCTATTGCGGTGTAGAGGACCTGGTCACAACAACGCTGCCCAGATAGCTGAGATCAATCAAAAACAAAGCAGGTAAGACTCCAGGAGTCATCAAGAACCACCATACTGCCCCTAATTCATAATGATGGAGACATTGCAGTACATGAGAAGCGGACAGGCCCTGTGACACACTTTGCCCAACAACCTCCCCTTGGTGTTCAGACCTGGAAGTGTCCTGGGGGCAATTAGAGAGGTTTGGGAGAGTAGGGTTACAGAGAGGGAACGGGAAGTAGGGTAGGACAAAATCTGAGAGGTTGGAAGGTAAGGGAGATTTGATCATGCAGTCAGGTTACTAAGGCCGAGGATGGGCCGCAGGGCCTGCCAAGATGAACTCTTCTTAAAGCATCCCTCCGCATGATAAAGGCATCTTCAAAGGCTTGGAGCTAGACATAACAATGGGTGTTTGTTTTGTCTGGGAAATCAATTTGATGGGTATTATGGGATTCCTCCTGTTAGGTGAAAGCAGGGTATCGCATGATAGAAATGGAAAAACAGGGATCCTGTGGTTTCCCAGGCATTTAGGGGCTAATGCCAAACAAATTACAAAGTACACTGGTGTATTTTTCATCCGGCTGGACTGTAGCCCCAAAAGGTCTGAAAAGAAATCTGTGAAGCAAATGCATTTAATTAACCATTCAACAACTATTTTCCATTCATAATTTGTACTTTTTAGGTATTTTCATTAGACAATAAAATGCATTTTTAAGGCGGTTATTTTGGGACACTGCTTCACAGATTTAATGGGTGAACACTTCTAAATTGATGTCTGACATGAAAAGCAGCATTGACCAAACTGGCTAAACTAAAAAACTTCTAATTAATGAGCTCATCAAATGAATCATCACAATGGCTTTTCTTCAACCATACAGTTTTCATTTCACTCTTCATACTAAAGTAATAACCAATGAAAAAAAAAACGAACAAACTAAATAATGAGACTAATTTGCCAAAGAGATGATTTAAAAAACTGATGGATATTAAACAGCACTTCAGTAACCAAAATGTCAGAGCGACTTCACACATTAAAGCATTATGGGTTCGGGCAGATGACTCAAATGGTATCCCTCTCTGCATGCCTAATGCACCTACCCTGAAGCTGACAACTGGGGTGGAGAAGGCTCAGATGGAAGGATCTCCTCCTCAGTCCTCCTCTGAGATGGCATCTGCCCAAATATGTTGCTGCTTTCCATGGGGGGTGACGGGGACTGGGAAGCTGGGTAGCTGGTTGCAGAGGTGGCAAAGGTCATTTGGGAACGGTAGCTGGGACTTGCTCTCCTGCTACCTTGGCCTTGGGCAGGTGAGGAGGAGGGGGAAGATCTCCTTGAGAAGCTGGCTGTGGAAGGAGGGAGGAGGGTAATCTCAGACATCTCTGGGGGTATAGGAGGTTGGGCAACACTTGGACGTGGCCGAGGACGTACTACAATCTCTGGAGAGCCCTCATGAGAACTAAGGGGGCTTTGGGTGAGGGGTGAAAGACGGGAGGGCTGGAGAACCACCTGATGTCTGCTGGAATCCATCCTACGAGCTTGTCTGGGACTAAATCGAGGGGTAGTTTCAAACCATCGTGTGTCCAGGCTACTGAATGTGCTAGGGACAATATGGGCCATTGGATCAGTGTAAGGCAACACTGGCACACCCATACCGTGGCTTCTGTGTCTTAGCTGCCCTAAATGTGCCTCTTGCATAGCTAAATGCTTGGCTGGGGAGCCATGAGGCTTGGTCTTGCTAGGAGACTTGCTTGAGTGGCTCTTTGGCGCCTCCAATGGCAGAACAGCTGGGTAAGTGGGCATTGGAAGGGACGAGGGCTGAAAAGCACTGAGGGGAAGAACATGAGGAGGAGGAGGAGGATAGGGAGAGTCGTGGCGGAGATGCAAAGGATGATGCGGTGGAAAAATGAATTGGGGCCCCTCCAGACTTGCAAAGGTAAAATCCAGTCCCTGCCAAATCTCCGGTGAACGAGAGGCAGAGGTGAGTGTCAGAGGAAGTGGGAAACCAGAGACAGCATATTGTGGGTAATCACCCTCCCCTATTTCTTCAGGAATCATAGGGTGACCAAAAGGGCCTTCAGCAAGGTATGGAGGGGAGGACATGACAGAGCTTAGTGGACTTGTATCAGGCATGTAAAAAGGAGGTGGGGGATCATGATCCCCAGGGGTGGCTAGATAGCCATAGAAAGCCCTGTGATGGAGAGAGCCTCGGATCTGCCCTGTGGCCTGGAGCCGACTGCTCTCCATGATGGTCATACCTTCAAAAGGCCTCTGGAAACGAGGGCTGTAAGCTGGAGGTTGTAGGTATGATTCCTGGCTGGAGATGGGGGAAATCTGGTGAGGCCGAAGGGGGGCCATAACTGGTGGCAGTGGCCTGGGATCATCATTCTCTTCATCTGATTGCCGAAATTCGGGATAGAGATCTGATTCTTCCACAAAGGGGAAGCCCTCAATTCGCCGAGGCCTAACAGACATTTCTACGTCGGTGGGATCTATGACAAAGCGTCCGTCAGGGCCTCGGCTAATGAGTTCAATAGGTGTTGTTGCTTCAGCTTCATGCTTGGAAATGGTGTACTTCTTGCTTGTTATTGCTCTTTTGGTCTTCATGTATAAAGACAATTCCTCCTTCTTCCCTGGACTTGGGGGTGGTTTCTTTCCACGCTGGTCATGACTATCTTCAGATGATTCTGATGGGGATGCCTTTGAACGAATGCTTTCTGGGCTCACCTTTCCTGAAGATGACCTATAGAAAAGAATACAAAAGAAGTAAGCATTTGAAAATATGAGATTTAAAAATCCAGTGGACTGCACAAAGAGGATCTTCGCTGATGGTGCTGAGGACAAATCCAGCTACAACAAAACAGAAATGACAACACAGCTCACTTAAGGAGAGGAGTAAAGAAAATTACAGCTAACAATATCAGTGATGGCTGAAATGAGAATTATAAGATTATGGCTTAGACACCTGTTTGATCAGTAGTCATTAGTGAACATGTAAATCAGATAATGCACCATGTAATTCCTTAGTTTATTACTTCTTTGCATACTTTGTCAGAGCTAAGCAAATAAAAAATAACACATCATATTTCACTGTAACGCCACCAACATGGTAACCTAACCGGGGCACATACTTCACTTGATGAATACCTTTATTTATGTAACCTTAACAGATTATTGATGCAGAGGTGTGATGACACAGAAAACTTGTTTTTTTTGTATCAGTTAGGAAGGTGCACACAAGGAGGGGATATCACATACTAAATGAACCAGTGTAAATCTTTAATTTCATGCATGACTACATTACAAGGAGGTGAGAAAAACTGACAACAACAAACTGGTGTGTTGGTAACTACACAGGGCCTTTCACTCTTATTATCATAAGGGGTTGAGTATTTGAACAGTATTACATTTTAATCTTTACTATGTACTTTAGCACATTTGATTTAAAATTAGAGAATGTCAATAAGAACACAAATCAGAAAGCTTATCACCCATCTCAAAAAAATTTGGTATTCATGACTAAATAATTAATATAAAAAAACGAATGTAGTATTCACAAAGAGATTACCACTCAACCACTGCTTGTTAAGGACTGTGTGATGTGGTTTAATATGACTGACAGTGAGCAAAAAACACACTTATTGTTATCAGATTTAGTTTCAAATGTTGCAAAATCCAGACTGGTGCCCTAAAGCATGTGACATTACATTTTCCAGTTGAGCCCCAAGTGTTTCAAAGCAGTGAGAAGAGCAAGGAGGAAAAAAAATAAAAAGGTACCCTCCCAGATGAAACAACCAAAACTGCTCAAACTGTGGCAGAAAATATTGTGTTCATGCACAACCCTATCACACAGACAGAAGCCGGCATACAAAATGGGTTTTCAAGGTCTTTGACGATGTTTGCATTTGAACTTGTTGATAGGTGTAGGACTTGCATCCTTTTTATACATATTTTCCCTATTGCATGACAATGTAATACAAAGTCAAGATACATATGGATATAAACACACTCAAATTTGAGGTGCAAGTCAGCAATTCTATTTGTTATTCTTACAGCAAAGCCCATGAAATTGGCATGTCTCTCTGTACACGGCAGACATCTTTCAGGAATTAGTGCTTACTTATTGTTGTGTTAGAAAAAACATACACTAGGAGTACCAGGTGTACCATTTGATGTTCTAGTTAAATATGCTGGGGAGGTAAGGATATTGCAAATGTATTGCAGGGATTTAAATTTGGGAATCATGCTTTGAGAAAATACATCACTTGATCACTTAGGGCTTCAAGTAATATAAAGGAAAGAGCCCATCATTGCCATAGATTTAAGCAACCCTGTTGTAATAGGGTTATGGTTCTTGTCATCAATAGCAATGTAAAGCTTTGGAAAGACAGAAAGGTGAAATGAACAGGATAAAAAGTGGAGTCTTTGATCCAAGACACCAACAGGAGAATGAAAAATGTACAAGTCACTGCTAGGAGTAATTCAGACAGACAGACAAGATCTGTCAAAACCAGGTAAGCCTAAGGTAAAAGTATTAAAAAAGACCTAACTGGGGTAACTTCTTTATCTGTAACAAACTTCAAGGTTGGGAATTCTGGCTAATTTCAAATATATTACAAGCTCAGGTGATGGCAGAGTCATATATATTAAAATAGAAAACATTACCACTTTAGATAGCATGAAATGAAACTCTACACCACTTTGGCCAAATATGAATTTTCCTGACCACAAAAATATATTTTTAAGGAAGGAGGAAATGAAAACAATTTTTTAAGCCACAATTACTTTATTAACTGGAAAACTAAACATATAGCCATTCCTCAAAAAAAATAAAAATAAAAATAACAAAGCTTGTGCATGTGATGACCATGTGATAAACAGAGTTTTAATAGGGCAAATGCAAATGAGAAACACTATCACATAAAATAAATATTCCAGGTTTGTTTTTATGGTGCAATGCCTTCCCAGATATGGATTTTGTTAAAAAATTACACTGACAGAAAGAAAAAATACTGCTATATATTTTGATTAAACTACTAATTAACTACAGTGACAATGACCACACAATAACTGAAGTATATGAATATACAACAACTATATTTGTTAACATAATAATAATAATAATAATAATAATAATAATAATAATAATAATAATAACAAAAGTTGGTTACAATATTGTTTAATCACCGAAAATTAGTTTAGAAAAGAAAGTAAGACTGGACTTGTTTCAAGGCTTCTTATTACATCAATTTGTAAAACCATGTAAATATGTTGTTATGCTTCCTGTTATGATGCCATCTTGTCCTTGTATCTTGCCAAGTGACAAAATGCAATCTGTATGAAATCACAATTTTTCCTGTATGTGCTTAAAGATTCAACTTAAATCTACTCTTTCTTTTCAGCATCTGTCTTGGACTAGTTTAAATTAATGAACCGGCATTACCTTAAAGTGAATGGTTATTACATTGTAAGTAGTTGAGAAACAGAACCTTACCGGCTAAAAGCTTCACAATTAGATGCTAGATGCAGCAGGTCCCTACATACTGAGCTCATGTCTGGGGACTGTTAAATGAGCTTAGCATTCATACAAGAAGCCAGGGAGAACAGATAGCAAGGTTTTCTCCAAAGTCTAAGAGCTCAGTTATGAACATGTTCTTTCCTGTTTGTCTACGACATGAAAAATTTAACTATGAAACAAAATTTGAAAATGAAAATAGCGGATGCATTTGGTCATCTTTCCCTGTGTCTGTGATTCATGTCTCATATAACAAGACAGATTATTTATTTGAAAATCAGACAGGACTAAACTTTGATCTTTTTCAACATCATCTTAGGGTAAAGGTCATTTATTATTCATCAGTGCGAGACCACGACCAGCATTGTTGTTGTTTTGGGCAGAAGCATGCAGCCAGGCCAGGAGTCTGAGGAGTTGGAGTTGAACCAAAGTGCAAAGAGGTGTTTACAGTGTGCAAGAACAGGGGGACAATGGTTGGCACACTCACTGAGGACTGGAAGGTTGGGGCGTGTACCTGCTTGCGTCCAGCCCCTCCCAGTAGGGCTCGACGCTTGGAATGAGGCTAATTGGACTCCTGTAGAAGTAGGGAGATAGTAAGAAGTGGGGAGAATAAGGGGATAAACAGGAAGCCTGTCAATGAGTGGTATTTTTGAAAAAGCAAAAGAAAATTAGAAAAAATGGCTTGTAATTATTATAATTGGTTGGAGGGGACAGCAATTAAAAGAGACATTAGTTAGTCACAGAAAAATCTGAGAAAAACTGAAAAAAGAAAGGCTGTCTGAAAGCAACAAGAGAAAGATACAGGCAAGTAGAGAGGAAAGATATGAGTAGAGGTGACTACTGTGCTTTGACACTGTTCCATTTATTGACTTTGAGGGGATATGGTAGAAATCTCACTTTTTTTGGACAGAAAGGACTATTAAACTGATGCAACGTAAACTCCTTTGGGTGCACCTTATTGACCTTGTGTTTTTCTCAGCATATATCTGGTTCCCTTAACTTAAAACATAAGACTGTAGAAAAGGTACAACAAAGGAGAAAAACTAAGGACGTATTTAGTGAAACAAAAAGGACCTTTGTAGTCATAAGCAATCAAAGAAGACAACACACGCGCAGTTGTGGCACCATTCTGTAGCATCTCGTTGCCCTTGATTTGTAAAAAGTTAGTACATGTATGTTGTCATTCATGGCAAGCTTCCACACATGCACAGTAAAGCTGTACTTGGACTTCAAAGGTCAGTCAACCCAAGCAAAATTTCTTATTTTAAAGTTTAATGCCCTCAGGTGTAAAAATTTACATTATTGTACCATTTTTAAATTTACT
>JAUZTA010000007.1:572839-583835 GCA_034780835.1 Ctenochaetus striatus | reverse complement strand
TGTTTATATGGAACGTTTTTATTCGGTTTGGGCTTCTAAACCGATTCTAATCGGAATATTAGGCTCCATGTAAACCCAGCTATTGTTGTTGCTGTAAAAGACCTTTAGATGGCACCAAAGCAAACCATAACCAAATTTCTACATAGCGGGGCTTTAAGAAGGAGAAATTCCTTCTTAGTTATATGTATATTTTGTCTTTTTTCGAGCTGAGAAAACAATGCCAAACCAAGCAAAAGCTTTAAGCTGCTAAGCTCTGTTCACTCATGCATTTTTGTGAATGTCATAAAAGGGTTAAACATTCAAAGAACATCCTCCACATTTGGTTATATGTGGAGTAATAAAGCCTGAATTGCACAACTGGAGTTTGTCTAGTTGTTTAAAAATGAGGTGTCATTTATCGTAAAAGGATAACATAACTCTTGGCTCTTAGATCCCCTTGTACATGGTGGCCTTTAGGCAAAATCAATTTTTCTGTCTTGCATTAGACAAGACTTAAAGCAAACATCATCATTAACAATCACCAATGAACACATCCAATGCAATGTCTGACAACTGGAACCATGCTGAACCACTGATGTGTACTGCTTCAACTGAGTGTTTGTACATTTGTTAAAACACAAAAAGACACCTCAATACACACGGCTCGCATAACTCTGGTATAAATATCAGCATGTCACAATAATAACTAGGCTGCTGATATATTTGGTAGCATTGGTCTGCTAATGATGAAACAGCAGACTTCAACTGA
Organism: Ctenochaetus striatus; assembly: GCA_034780835.1. Lineage (NCBI taxonomy): Eukaryota > Metazoa > Chordata > Actinopteri > Acanthuriformes > Acanthuridae > Ctenochaetus > Ctenochaetus striatus. Next base: position 583,087 of record JAUZTA010000007.1, on the reverse strand, counting down.
AAAAGGCTCTTTTTCTTTACTTGATTAATATATATTTTCTTCTCTAAACACAAGAAACCATCAGGATTGATATTTTACTAACAGTAATGAAATGATGTTCTCATTTAGGTATAACCAGGAAGTAGTTTTCTGACTCAAAGATATGATCACTTGCTAGTTATGTATCTTCAATTTCAGTTCATAAATGAATTAAGTTAAAGCAATGTCACTGAATATTCAGAATGAGGTTGCAAAAAATTCAGTTTTTTTTTTACTATCTGTGTTGCAAACTGTGATTTGCTTTTTACAACTCTGTTGGTCTGGAAGAAAATTGTCTGTTTTTAATCGTCACATTTCTGACCACTGAGCAACATGAACAGAGGTTGCAGAGTACTGTCCAGTGTGGCAGTAAAACAGTGCTGGGTGACACACGGTTACTTACGGTGTTTCCATGCTTTTTCTGCAGTGGGTTATGGAGAGGGGAGGGTCTGTGAAGGGAGAGAATGCAGAAAAGCCAATGACTTACATTTAATATTACCTTTAATTGAATTCAAGCCACATTTTATATTTTCATCAAAATCACTGCAGAATTTTCTGCCTCCTAGCGATTCAAATAAAGGAGACAAAGATGAATAAAAATAAACTGACTGCTACATTTTTTTCTGGCACTCAGACAGAGACCAGCTGCTGAAGTAAGTGACCGTGTAAATGCATGCACAGTCAAAACAGGAGGGGAGTTAACTCTTCTTAGATTCAGTGTTAAACAAAATTTTGCAGGAGGCTTAATATTTCTCCACCTCATGTTTACAAAGAGAATTTTTTTTCCTTTTAGGTATCCATGATAAACAACACGCATCCAACAGACTAACATAAAACCCCTATGAAAACTTGAGTACTCCAAAGACAACACTATTGTACTAGTGTCCCACCTTGCAAAAGGGTAACAGTAGAATTTAAGATACACTAAAAACTAAAACACAATGACAGACTGAGAGCCACCATCCCACTTTTAGCTTATATTAAAAGTCAAATGATTGAACACATTTTTTAAATTGTTTGAGCATGCAGTTAAAGCTGATCAGAGACGAGTCAAACAAAGTAGCAAGTGGTTGCCAGTCAAGTACATGAATCAGCTATGGAAGGTCACATTTAAAGCTACTACAGAGATAAAAAACTCAGCTGATTTTAAAACACCAAGAAAAGCATGAAATGCCAATTGCTACAGGGCAACATGAGGAATTCATTTGATTTTTTTGTGATATTTAAAAATTTCTCTTCAAATTGGCTGACTTTCCCCTCACCTTTTTTCCTCTTAAGCTTCCTCCGGCGCTGCTTGTTGACGAAGCAGGCAGCCATCGTGCTGAACAGGACAGCAGCTGCTAGGAAACATATGGTGGCCACTATGCCAGCCACCACAGGTCTTGCTAGTCCACGGTCCTCCACGATCTCTGGAGGAGGGAAGAAGTCTGTGAGGTGAGGAAAGAGGAGTCAGGGACACACTGTACAACCAGCTGAAGTTACAGTGTAATAACAAAATGATGATGTGGTAAACAAAGAGGGACCTGAAGTTTGCAGTTGGATTTGCAGACCTCTCAAGAGGCGCACGACATGACTCATGTAGGACCATTAGTTAAGTTCATCAAACAGAAAGAAGCAAGTCTAAACTTTACTGTGCTCACAAGACTTCTAATAAGACACAAGATTAATGCTAATGTCAACACTCATTTTCTGGCAATAGCTGGAAATAGCAGGTGACATTTACTTTTTGACTACCATGCAGATGTGAGTCTGTGAGCACACTGTCCTGTTCAAGACAACACTAAGGTCCCTGATTAGGTAGCTTTTTCATAATATCAGAAACTGAATCAGGATTTTCTGTTTTTTTTTTGTTTTTTTTTAGCAGGATGGCCTCTTTGCCAGGTCCTTACTTCCCTTATGCTTCTGCCACCATCTCTGACAAAAAGAAGAAACCTTATTCAGTATTTTGTAGGTTTCTGCAGAGGAGCCTTTGAAGAGTCCATGGAAGGAAAACTCCTTTCACGGCCAAATTAGAATCAAATATGCCAGGGCTGACCTTTTACTCCTGTGTCTTCAAAATTGGCTTTTCTGCAGGCCTTAAGCCATGATGACTTAGCAGAATGTAAGTAATCCTTTTCTTAAAAAATATCGGCATTCATATTTAAAGTGTATAAGAGGCAGAGGCAAAATTTCAAAAAAGGCTTCAAATTATATCTATTCTTTCTCTCCAAAAATAAAATGAACACGTTAAGTCATCAATAATTATTATCTAATGATATGCTGAGTGCTTTAGCTTTTGGCGCTTTAATGTATATTTTTATGCTAGTAATTGTAAACTTTCACTAAAATACATTTTTAGAGGTGAGATGTAGATGTAACAGCATTTTCACACTGTGGTATTCCTACTTATAGCAATATGTTTATTAAGTGAAGGATTTCAGCAGCAGCTGCCTCAGGCTGTCTGGAGGGTGGTGGGTCGGGGGTGGGGGATAAAAAAGGCACCAGGTGCATGCGAGAGGCTCCACTGCAAAGGATGTCATGATGTTCTTTTGGTGAAGTATTTCCAAATCCTTTTTAAGATTAAGTTTGCTACATGTGACTGTAGTATTATCACTACATATTTAAAATGCAACACAAACAACTATTAACTATTAAGCAACAGGTCATTTAGAGGCTTATCTGTTCTGGCATGTAAGGTGGCCCAGAAGGCACTGCATTACATCGTCTTGTGCACTTGTCTAGTGTAGAAGATCCCATGCAAACTACATCTAACACAAGGGAATTGCAAGGACGTTGTGACTTTTTTTTTCCTTTTTGAATTGGGACACTGCTGAATGGGAAAACATTTCTCTAAAGTCAAATTCACCGTGCTGTACAGTGAAGCTCAAATATCAGAGTGATTTACCTATGGGTAAAACTTATTTTTGAGTGAAAGGAGGTTGCGATGGAACTGTAGAGAATCAACTGAAGCTCCAACTCTCCCCTCTGCCTTAAAAATTAAAAAATTTAAGGTTGCTTGTATGTATGTTTGCCTCCAGTTGGAAGCAATAGTGGCTAATTAAATGTAACTATCCAAGCCAAAATGTAAAACGTATCATTAATATTTTCTGCCAACACATTATTTCAAATACCACCAAAGGAAAGCAGTAGATAAAACTCTATTCTTGTCAGATCTGCAAATTGTTTTTTAAGTTTGACAACTGTGACATGTTAATGATCCAGCACTGATTGGAGCACTGAGCACTTTAGAAGCCAAGAAACCTAGTTGTCCACTCGGACCAGGAATATTTAGAGATCAAATGGTTATGCATGAAAGTCCTAAATAAAACTATGCCCCTTCCCAACACACCAAAATAAATAACAGAAATACATTTATTTTTAATTATCTTGTTTAAGTGCTATATCAGATTTTGCTTATAGGAAGTAGGAGGCAAAAAGTACCAATTAATGAAAAGTTATTTCAAAGATGACTTGCCCAAAGGCAACACAGTACCACTGTCTGTGACATGCTTCAGGACACAAAGGATGGAATATGATGCTGGAGTTACTGTGGTGACCTGCATGATAATGAATCACTCAATGAGGACAAGGAAGACAGTGTGCCAGCCTCCGTTGTGAACTTGTTGGAGTGGTTTAAATGCTGCGGTGGAGCATGACACAGCAAAATGCTTAGTATTATACCCACAGTAATATTGTTACTTGAAAAAAACTAATGATTATCCAGAGAACAGCTTTGACATCTTAAGAAGGACATTATATATTCACACTGTATTTTGAGTATGATACTGATTGGCAGAGCTCAGAAAAAAATTATGTGGGATCAACAGAGGTAATGTAGCCCTTGTTCAGGACACTACATAGTTCTCAACCTTTACCAATAGGGGGCAGCAAAGTATTTCCAGAGCTCCAAGGGTTCCTAAGCAAATCTTTCTTCTCTGTAAATGCTACCAACAGCTGCTCTTACCAAATGATGTGCACTCAGTGACCTCTGCAGGGGAGCAACATCACATTTTGAGGGGTTTAATTTCAGATTAAAAACAGACTTTCAGTATTGAGGCTAAAAAAAGACTGACTTTAATGAGTCTTTTTTTTTAGCACAAAGCAGCCCAATACAATGCTTGGGAGACAGGCAGAACGATGATGTCATAGTCTTCAGGATGGTACAAGGGAGAGTGCATGTAAAAGCAAGCTTAAATTTAATAGTGCTGAGTGAGCAAAATGTTAAGTTGGGGATGCTGCGTGTGCAATACATCTACAGCCCCCGCTCGGCTCAGAGATGTTAAGATTGCCTTAGGTCAGAGATGCAAATGACTGCTACAGGTTGTTGGGTTGAATCCCTGCATTGACAAGAAACGCTGCTCTGAATTCAAAACAGTGAGCAGAGTCTAAAGAAGGTCTATTTTTCTTCTGGTCTCAAAATGGTTTAAAATGCATAAATTTATATAGTAAGGTTCATCCATTTGATATGCATCCTTTCATACTGAAAAAAACAGAAAACAGAACAGAAACTGTTGTTATTTGTAACCACTGGTAAAATTTAAGCTACAAATGACTAAGGCTCACCTGTGCTGGACACTCCTACTATGTTGCTAGGTTCACTGATTAGGTCATCCATGATGGCCATGATACGAAACTCATACCAGGCCTCCTGCAAGGAGAAGAACAGAGGGTTGAACAATCAGAAGGTAAACCATTAGGATCTTCTGTCATGATAAAGGTTTATCTAGGCTGTATTATTCTGTTTGTTTCTTAAGACTAGTCAGCTAAGCCACTATGGCTATGTGGGATAAATGGTACAGTTCAGTTACTGACAGTTACTATTTAGTTTTAGTGTCACAATTTATTACATTTTAAATTGATATATATTTCCAGTGATAAACATGCTGCCTTAACATTTCTTCAGAGGAGTACATAGGACTGAGAGAGCTTCATCACATGATGCAATACTATCACCTGAGGCTCAAAGTCAACAAAACCAACTACAATGGTGGACTTCAATGTTATGGAAGAAATGGATGTTGCTGCAAAGGAACTACAAATTCTAACATGTGGGTTCTTCAAACACATCTCCAACCTGGCAGCACAGAAGATTTAAACAACCAACCCTTTTAAAGGTGGGCACTCAAGATTAGTGTCACCAATTCAGCATTTTATCCAAAGTGAAAATGGTCTCAATCTCACCCTCTGTTTCTGACCTCAAATTATGATGTCACAGTGAACTTGACCTGTGTTCTTTGAGATATAAAATGCTGTCAACAAATGACTGGTCACAGCTGTCGCCAGAGCAGAGGCACAAAGACATGACAATCAAACGGAGAATCCCTGCTGTTTACCTGAGCCAGTGCAGGAAGAAATTTCTAACAGAAAAGTTATACAAGCTATTTACATTGTGTGTGGTGAGATAACTAGGGATGTATGAGGGGGTGTTTGGTGTGCAATGAAAGGCGAGATAAAAGCATCAGCATGGAGCTGAAAGTGGCGGTTAGATTAAAGAGAGGAGCTCAAACATGTCATGACAGGAGAATTAGCTGACATGAGCAAGACGTGAAAAGAGACACTTTGTCAGGATTCATAAATCAGTAAAAATACATTGATTTTATTTTGCTGTAGAGAAAAAGACTCTAGGAAATTCACACTCCTATTAAAAGCATTTTATTTCTAATCTATATCGATGCAGTGATAGTCGTATTGCATGTAATTTTATTTTGTAGTACAAGTCATCTGCAGATCCGCAGGAATAAAAACTTTTTTTCTTTGTACAACAGCTATAACGTTTAAGAAAGGGTAAAATCAAAAAATACCACAGTAAACCTACAGCGATCCTCAGAAAGTGAACTTGGTCAGCATTTGCATCATTACTATGACCACCAAGATGAATATGGCTGTACATGACTATACATATTTAGAATGTGAGCTGTTTCTTTGTAATTTAGAGCATTAAAGCATAATGTAAAAAGAAAGTAAATAAACAAGCTGGGATGCTGACTCTTTTATTTTGATAAATAATGTACAGTAGCGCATATACAAACACACAAAAAAAATTGACACATTGACACATTCAAAACGTAAAATGAGGTAGTACTTGTGGTTTTAGCCACCTGATCCTGAAGATAGAGGCTTAAATCATAGAGAATACGGTCTGAATCTGAATTAATGAATCTTAAATTCTGTTTTGCAAATTTGTTTTGCCCTTCACTTCATCCAACTCATCTTTTTACCCTGAAACTCCCAGGTGCAGGTCTCACAATGCTGTATATAAAGTCCAGGTTCATGTTTAGTCTTTTACCTGGATGAGGTCTCGGGCTAGCAACTCTGTCTCCCCAGCAGGAATGCTGTCGTCCAAGACCTCCCATCTTTCCCCCAGGCGAAACTCCATGACATAATGCTGGATAGGTGCTGTGTGATTGGCAGGCGGGATCCAGGTGAGCAGGACTCCCTGCTGCGTGCGATTGGCTGTGAGGCACCGTGGTGGGGTAAGCAGCACCAATGGTTCAGGGGTACTTATAGGAAATACTGAAAGAGCAAATTAGAGAGCATGAGTGAGTGACTCAGTTATATTCAGTGGCAGTTTCACCGGCATGATAACTGTGAATCTCTCCCTCTTTACACTTTGACACTGACATGTATCTTAATTAGACTGACTGGATGTGATAATGATTTTTATCAAACCAACTACAACATTAAATCAACATAAATCTTTTCCTTTAAGTAATTTGTGAATAATTTAATAATTTAGCATTTTTCACCAATATTTCATCTTGCTGTCTTAAATTCACCAATGGCAAAATATCCTGACACGCTATAAACACACACAGCTTTAATCTAATCACTTGCTGACATGATTTTGTTGAAAGATTTTCAAGTCCGTGTCCTTAGAATTATGTAGATGGTACCCAGTATAATGACTGCTACTAATTTTTGCTTTATTTAAATGGACTAAGGTATAATGAATCAGACCTGAAAGTATAAGATAACTGAGTTTTAAATGAATGAGATTTTATGAAAGGGTTAAGAAGGAGAAAAAGGACAACAAGCAACCTGTTGGAAAAATGCTTAGTCTTCTCAGTCTCTGCTCTTCGGCTGACAGGGAAGGTGATGAGCATGAATAGTTATCTCAATTTTCAGAATGTCACTTATCTTTGAGTAATAATTTGTGACAGCTTCATTTCGACTAAATAAATATCTCTTTCCTCACTACCCTATGGCATGATATTCTGCATAATGATTCAAAAGAAACCTTTTTTTTTTGCATTGCACAATTAAGTCTTTCACTCAAGTCCAAGAAACAGAACTCTCTTACTTTGATTTTTTATGGTCTAAGCAAATTATAATCTGCTCTTCACCAAATGTAATAGCATTTTAACAACAGAACCTGGAAATAACAGTTTTACTGTTCAAATGTCAAATGGCATTGGAAGTTGTTGAATCTTCCTCTGTAATTCATAAGTTGAATGATCTACATTTTAAATTTTGTTTTTATTGACTGCTGCATGAGTTCTGTAAGTGAACAAGATTATCTGAGTATTTTTAGAGTCAAAGCTTAGTAATATAATTTCATTGCTTTATGTTTCTGTTCTGTAACTTGATTGGATGCTATTGGATTGTCTCTAAGGAATCAAGTGCCGTCTGCTGGAAATGAATAGCAAAATTGTTTATTTGAAAATGAAGTAAAATGACTAGATTTTTTAATTTTTAAATAACATATTTTAAATAACATATTTTTTATTAATACTTGGCTAGTAGAAGGTGTCAGATGTTTTAAAGCCAAAAGGTTCCAGTCCAGATTAGGTCAGAAGTCACTGGTGCTCATGTTAAGGTGAAATTTAAAGTGTCAAGATCCCTCAATCAACTGTGCTGGTTCCCTATGTTTCCTTGTGTTTCCCTGTGTCTCCTAGTAATTCATTGTTTCATTGTGTTTTTCTGTGTATCCTAGTTTTTCCTCATTTCCTTGTGTTTCCCTGTGTTTTCTCGTATATCTCTGTGTGTCCCTTAGTTTTTTCACCTTTCCCTGTGTTTTCTTGTGTTTTACTGTGTTTTCTTTTATTCATTGTTTTTTCATGTTTGCTTGTGTATCCCTATGTTGCCCTATGTTTTCCTATGTTCCCTTGTATTTCCTTGTGTTTCCTTGCATCTCCCTCAGTTAGCTCACTCCCTGTTTCCTTGTGTTTGCATTTTACTTTAATTCCCCGTGTTTCCCTATGAATCCCTTTGTTTTCTTGTTTGTCCCTGTGTTTCCTTGTGTTCCCCTGTGTTATCCTGTGGTTCCCTTTGCTTCCTTGCACTTCCTTGTGTTTTTTTGTGTTTCCCAGTGTTTCTGTGTTCCTGTGTTTCCCCTTAATTCCTGTGTTTCTCTCCTCGTATGCCCTTTGTCCCATTAAGTTCTTGAATCTCACGTTTCCCTCTTTCCTTGTGTTCCCTTTCTTCCCCTGTGTTTCCCTGTGTTTCCCTGTGGTTCCCTGTGTTACCTTTAGTTAACCTGTGTTTCCTTGTGTGCCCTTGTGTTTCCCTTTGTGTCCCTCTGTCTCCTCTTAATCTTTTTTTCGTAATCTTTTCTTTGTATTTCTTGTCTGTTCCTGAGATTTCTTGTATTTCCATGTTTTCCTGTGTTTTCATGTGCTCCTTTTGTTTCCCTGTGGTTCCCTGTGTTTTCCCTTGTGTTTCCCTGTGGTTCCCTCTGCTTCCATGTGGTTCCTGGTGTGTCCTTGTGTGCGCCTGTGTTTCCATGTGTTCTTCTGTTGTGTTTTTGTGTCCTTGTGAACCTCTTTTTACGTTTCCCTGTGTTCTCTCTTTTTCCATGCATTTTGCAATTTCATTGTGTATTTCATTGTGTGCCCTGTTTTTCCTTGTGTATTGCTGTGTTTCCTTGTATTTTCTTTTTCCCTCTGCATGTGTTTTAGCGTTTCTTTATGATTCTGTGTGCTTCTCTGGTTTTCCATGTTTCCCTGTGTTTACCCATTTTTTGTCTGTTTCCTGTGTTTCCTTCTCTTTCTTTGTGTGTTCATTGTGTGTCCCTATGTTTCCTTGTTTTGTTGGTTCCCTGTGTTACCTTATGTTTCCCTATGCTTCCTTGTGTTCCCCTGTGTTTTGTGTGCTTGTGTTTCCTCTTGTTTTCTTTCTTTTCCTTGTGTTTTTTGTTCATCTTTGATTTCTTGTATTCTCCATGTTTCCTTGTGTTTCCCTGTGGTTCGCTTTGTTTCCTTATGCCTCCATGTGTTTCTTTGTGTTTCCCTGTGTTTGCATGTGTGTCCCTGTATTTCCTCTTATTTCCTATTCTTTCCTTGTATTTTATGTGTGTCCCGGTGATTTCTTGTGGTCCTTGTGTTTTAATTTTCTTCTTTTTCTTATGTTTTTCTGTGTTTCTCTGTTTTTTCCCATGCTTTACTCTGTTTCCTTGCACTTACTTGTGTTTCTATGTGTGTCTCAGTGTGTCCTTGTGGTTCCCTGTGTTTTTCCTTGTTTTCCTGTGATTCCAAGTGCTTCCCTGTGTCTTTTTCCTCTTGTTTCCTAGTTATACCATGTGTTTTTGTATTTCCTTGTGTTCCTCTGTGTTTATTGAGCTTTCCTGTGTTCCTTGTGTTTTCCTTTGTTCAGCTGGCCATCTTGTGGTGGGTGCTTTCCCCATGTTTCCTCTCTGTTTGATTGTGTGCGTTTGGAGCTCGTCCTGAGCCCCACTGTGGCTGGCACACCTAAGGATCAATAACTCATCAGCCCTGAAGTATATCAACACTGGCCTTCCTACCAATCCTTATCAGATCATTTTGCCGACCTCAGTGTGTTGCAGTGCTCAAATCACAAGTATTTAATAACCTTGTTTCTAAGTGTTAATTTCTTTGTGCTTAGAATCACCCTTGTGTGCCAGTCAGCCCGCTGTTAAGGACAGTCTACCACCTGCCAGCCAGCTCACACTCAGCCACTGCTCTGTCATTGGATTATCTTCATCTGCCATCAATCAGCAGTTCCCCCCTTCTTTTATTTTATGTAAAAATAAACCTTTAAGACCTTTCTCAGATTCTGAGCCCTACATTTTAGGTCCAGCTACTGCTAAACTATAACAGCAATTCCTTTTCATTTTTGTCAGTTTAAGTCCAAAGCCAATAAAATTTGTAACAGGAGTTTGATTAGATAACAAGTCATGTACATCTAGTCCATATCTCTGAGGCACTTTTACATATACACATACATACTTATATACAGTATATAAAATATATAAAATTTTCTAGCCCCTTCCTAAATGCTCTGCAGAATGTTTTA
>JAUZTA010000007.1:550011-562674 GCA_034780835.1 Ctenochaetus striatus | reverse complement strand
AATGATTGGTCATGCTCTCAGGCAGAACCATGAGCATTGTGTTTTCACTGTCAGCAACTTCTTTACATGTATGCTATTTTACCCTGCGTGCTACAACTAGTGAGATTAATGTACGAAAAAAGCCCCAAATGAATAAACACATTGTGGGCACTATCATATTTACCTGCATTTCCTGATATTGTATTTTTGCTCTAATTTTGTATACAGTGGCAAAACTGATTATTGTACCAAAAAAAAAAACAACTCTGTGATGATAATAATGATCTCTGTTTTGGGTTTACCTGGTACAGATGTGTATTTACAAGGTTTGGCTCTGAAATCCTGTTTAAGTTCTTGTCTCTTTTTTGGTGTTACGTGGCTGTTGTCTGATGAGGTACAATAAGAAACTGTCCAATAAAGCTTCTCAATAACTTCTGGGTATGTGGTCAGTGTTCCACAGTCTGTGGTTAAGTAACCTAAAGCCACTGATATATTATCTTCTTAAGCAGCTTATTTCTATGGCTGATGGGAACCTTTCTGAACACTCTAATCAAACTAATCAGAGTTAGAACACTTCTGCTTGTTTTTGACAGATTTTTAAATTGTTTTCCTCTTTCCTTTTCTGGCTGGGAGTCATATGCGATCTAACCACACCCACACAATGCTGATGAAACAGAAAAAACTCTTGAGTGTAAATCTCTAGGCGCTTATTAAACCACACCTTTGCCAAATAAGGCCATGAATTTGGGAGGCAAAGCTAATAGAAAGGCACTGAAGAGAGAGGTGTATTTGTTTAGCTGTTCAATTGTAATATCGACAGTTTTTCCAAAATCACCACCACTGCCTTTGGAAATTGCTACCTAAACATGTTTTGTGTTTATTTCATGATTAATATTTAAGATTAAAGAGAGAGAAAGTTTTCAGATGCTTTAAGTTGTCAAAGGTTTTGCCATAAAACCTCTTACTGTGTATGCTCTGTCAAGTTTCTTTCCTTTGAACTAAGGCATTATTTGCCATCGGTCTTGTTTTTTTTTAACAAAAAAAAAACATTAAGGAGAACCCCAACAGTGTATCAAGACAGAGAGAAAGTTTAGCACATGAAACAAATGAAAAGTCAGAACACTTAAAGTAAAAGCTCTCACATTGTACTGTTAGGTAGGCAGAGGCAGTCGGTGGTCGACCCAGGCTGTTGCTTGGAGCACAGGTGTATTTCCCAGCATCCTCTGGCTTGACATGGGCAATGATGAGGGAACCATCGATAAGAATACTGACTCTGCGTTTTAAGTCACTGTGAAAAAATAGGAGAAGGGAAACATTACATTTAAAAGTTGGATTGTTAAGCTATGTGTGTTTTTCTCCTCATATCACATCAGGAATTTAGCATTAAGAAAAAACAAACATTTCAGCAAACATTAAAGTCACAGTTTAAAAAAAGATTCATCTATTTAAGTTAAAATAGTAGTAGTAGCTAACTTTCATAGTGATGCTACAAAAGCATTTTCTTGATTATTATGTATAGCTGCACATTTATACTGTCACTGATGTACAACACAAGGCCTCTAAGAGGATGAAGACAGTGTGTTTGACCAGTGCCACATTCTCTTTACCTTTTTGCTTATACGGAAGGATGTGTAGCTCTGTGACTTATGTATAAATGATCACAGCAGACTGGATGCTGCAGAGAAAATGTAAGTCTACATGCTTTAAAGGTAGCTGGAAATCACAGTAAAATGTGTAACACCTGCTTATAAGTTACTGCCACATAGCATGAAATCATGAGAATATACTCATGGGAGGTTGATGGATTTATTTATGCCAATATTAATGATAACTTTGCTGGATGCAGAGCTCTCAGATTTTTAAAACCTTTACAAGCCATCCAGACGGCAGGCTGCAGGGGATCACAGGAGATCTTGGTTCATGCTTGACTTAGTGTCACGCACAGTGACAGCAGATTTTTCAGCAGCACACACAAATCCTATTTTTTCAAAAAAAAGGTGCACTAGTACTTTTGTGAGTTGTGTTATGTGTGCGTGTGTGTGTGTGTGTTTGAAGATCTCTGGAGAGCTCCACTAAAGTCATAGTCATGTTTGTGGAGTTGGCCTCAGTTTAAATTCCACTCAGAAGTTTGCACTAAACAGGGTTAGACAGACTGTCAAAGGGCTTTGGCTCCAGTCACTGATTTATTTAATTCTGACGAACCTCATAAACTCAGTAGCATAAAACATAATTTCCAGTTTGCTATAATTCATCACTCTGTCAAAATAAATAAATATTGCAATGTTTGATGTGTTATGCGATTTTAAATTGTAAATTGTATTGTGCCTAATTTTGTGTTTTACCATCCAGCTGCAGATTAGATCCTACACATAAATGGTTTTATTCTTTACGTGATAAGCCTTCTGAGAAGCATATTCTCCTTGTAAAGACATAGCCAAGTCATTATATTTAAACAGCTGTTGGGGGATGCATAGACTAAAACAAGCATAAACAGAAGAAAAATAACTTCACAAGTGATTGGATTTCAAATAAGAAAGATGTTTAGAAAAACCCCAGAGGGCACATTTATTTGAATCAGGAAGCAGTTAATGAGTATTACAGCAGTTCAGTATTGAACTTTGGTAAAGCTGGAAAGCTTTTGATGGACACTTTGAAATAGAAACAACACTGAAGCAACAGTGAGATTTTATGACGGAAGCACCTGGTATAAGTCATTTTTCCACCAAAACTCTGGATCCTACATTTCCCATAATGCAATGGATAAAGATAACAGGTTTGACAGCCTCTGTTAAACACCCATATCTTTCGAACTACAGTGTGCAATTCAGGTTAAGGCTGTCAAACCCTTTTGACATTACAATTACATCATCAGGGTATTTTTTCTACAAAGAAACTATGCAACTTTAAAGGTCACATAGAAACGTCCATGACAAGTAAACTGAGCATAATGTGTTCAATCAAAACAATAAAAAGCTTTTTTATCCATTCCTGCAGAGACTGAGCAGTGAGGGACGCAAGGCTAATTAGAATGTGTTCAGAAATAACATGAAGGTAATGGGCTGTACTGAGTGCTTTAAATAAACTGGATAATGCAAATGGATGCATTTACAAATGATATGATAAACAATGGAATTTTCAGGCATTCTGAGCAAGTTAATTGAGAGTATGACACATCACAGTAGCAGGCTTGAAATGAACATTTAGAAGAATCTACTTTAACTTTACTAATGTGAAATCCCTTCCAGTGTCTTGCAGGTTGTTCTGGCAGCAGGTAATTGGCTGACATGGGAGGGATGACAGCCGAGCCCTCAGGCCCTCACTGTGTCCCTCTCTCTCTATAGCTGACACTCACCCCGCATCACCTCTTTTCCTTTCACACCTTCACCACGTTCAATTGCAAACACATCACACATCCATGCATTGCTGGTATTTCTGACTTTCACACTCCATTTGTCTTTTGTTAACTTGAGTTTTAAACAATTATGTTAAATAAATCTTGTGTGGACTGTCTCCTGTCACATTCCCCAAGCCTGCTTGTGATAGTGAATTATGTTTAAAGGTAAACAATGGAATGTAGTGGTACAAATCATTGTTTTCTAACATTTAAAAAAAACAAACGTAGACGTATAAAGAATATTCTTTTATTTTTTTCAATATTGGCATTAATTTAAGAGTGAATGAAAGCTTACAATCACTGATATTGCTGATATTTTTTACGTGTATTTTAAGTGTAAGAGTACGTGTTAAGGATCGTCTTGATAATTTTAAGTGCCATGAACATGCAACATGATTTGTTATTATGCAAGCAAAGTTATTTGGTTGACCCTCCCTGTCTGATAAATTCCGTTTTGAACAGAAATGTGTAGTCTCCAAACTTAAGCATTAATCAGTGCCCAGCAAACTGATTTCATTTGTAAACCTGCCCCTTTAAAATGAAATATTACAGTACTACAGAAAAGGGTACACTACAGTTTGGTTGACAGTCTAGGATGGCTCATCTGTGCTTTTTTCTATATCACATATGTGCTTTTATTTAGAAAGACAGAGCTCAGATAAGTTTTAAACAAGTCCTAAAATTTGGGTCTGCTCACTGGTGATCAGCCACTTGTTGTAGTCAAGGCAACAGACATTTGCATATCTTCTCTCTGCTCCCTCCAGTGCCTATTCCAACTCAGAAATCTGTCTGCAATAATTCAATGAGCACAGGTGGGATATATGATTCCTGGGAGAGAAAAAGTGAAAAGAAATGACATCATCCCTGTCAGACACATTTGGTAGTCACTGTTTTTTGTATCCTCTTCGCTAATTGTGTTGGCGGGGGAGTATTAGTGGGAGTATTCCCACTGACTTTTTACAATGAGGAACTTCAAAGCAAAGAGAAAAATTATCTTGAAAAGGTTCACTGATTACTAATTTACTAGATTATTTTTCATTTCATAGTGCTGTGAATGCTGCTCTGACTAAAACATGAGGAGAAAACAGATTTTTGAAGGCACATAGCCTAGAATAAGTCTTATATGGACACATTTCATTTTTTTTAACCCATTCTTTGAAATAGACTAGTCATGTTGTATCAGAGTTGGTGTAGTAGAAGTCATTATTGAGACAGGAATGCTCTTTAGGAAGTAGTTCAGACTACAGTGGACATAGACCTCAAAGTCTATGGCCTCGGGTCATTTTATTTTGATCTCTTATCTGTGCCACCAATTTGAGAGCATTATTGACAATACGCAAAGTGAGCTGATTAACCAGCGTGGGACAGTTGGTTGCACTCTTCACAGAGGCATTAAATAATCCAAGAACAAGGCAAAAATTAAAATGTCTCCCTTTTACAGGACCAAAGCTCTGCAGTGTCAGTGGTAAGTTCATCATTTGATTTCCTTAAGAACACTTAAAGAACACTTTTAAAAATATATTTTTCTATCACTTTTTGGGATTAATGTGTTGATATGTTTTTGCTGTTCTGTGGTTAATAGTTGACTTTAGACATTTTTATGAAAACCCTTCTTTTTGTTTTGTTTTGTTTTTTAACCCATGTCAACTGTATTTACAGTCTAGTTTAATCACTGAGCACTTAAATTCATCTCTTGAATCATCATAATGGATGTAGCACATTTTCACCAAGACTTCTACTTTCTCGACTATAATGAGGCAAAATTTTCTTTAAAAAATTGTTCACAGGTTTTATTTTAACTACTGGACATTTGCTCTAAAACATATCACTGTTAGTTTTACCTGTGTGTCTTTATTTTACATTTTAAAGGGTAAAGCATCACATATTTTTCTCTATTTATCAAAACTGAAAAGCATTTTAGGTGGCATGAAATGGCAGTCCCAGTAAAAAGACAAACCCCCCCCCATAACCTTACCCCTCTTTTCCAGCTAAATTGCACATATGCATGAGAGCTGTGCTCATTCCTGTCAGCTCTGTCTCCTTCAGAGACAGTGTACTGAAGCAGACATTGATGTAACATGATGCATTGTGAATGTGCATCATAAACCTAACTTAACTTCCAGCTTTGGTGGCTCTGGGGCACTTGATGGCTAAGCAGAAGGGACAAGTGCATTGCCTCTGTCTGAACAGCTTCCAAGCATCAGCAGCGCAAATGTCATCGCTTTTGGCAACAGTGTCTTCTGACTGACATTTCTGGAGATCCATTGTCCAAAATTAGTGATACTCTTCTTACTGTGATGCTTATTTACTTTACTCACACATACATACATTCTTATCTAGAGCTGTTTTGGGGAATTAAATATGTAATTTTGGGGTTGGGTTCACAGAGTAAATAAAACAGGTGACTTTCACTGTTTTCTTCAGATTTGACATGACTATTACAAAAAAAGCTTTGAGTTTGCAGGACACATGGCACCCCCTGTGTAAAAGGAAGTGTTATTGCTTCTAGAAAACAGCAGTACATTGAAAAGTTTAGTGGTATGACAGGAAGAGGGATCTTTTCTGTTCTATCACAGGCTCCATAACTGCTGGATTTTAAAACTTATTTACAATTAAAGCCCTAATTATTGACCATTCTTAGGGACACTCTCCCTCCCCTTTCTTTATATCAACTTACTCATCAGCAGTATAGTGATGCAGTGGTGACAGTGTAACCCAAAAGGTTACAACAAAGGTTCTTGACAAGAAGACTTGACACTTGCAACTGTTTGCAAAACACCAGTGTGCAACTAGATGACTAGATGACACTGCAACTAGATGAGACAGTATATCCTTTCCATAGCTTTTGGTGGGGAATTACTGGCTGCAATCGTACTTGTAGTACTGAAGAAAAGCAAAAAACATAGGCCTAATTGGCCTACTTGAAGGCCTGGGGTTTGGAGCTGTGCTTGGGCTCCAATGGAGTACTTCGGGGGGTTACACAAAATTTTTTTGCAGGGATCTTTAAACAGGAGGTCTCCCCTCTTTCATAATTTTTTGTCATTTATTCCTGTAGCAGTTTCAACATTTAGAGGATTTGGTGTCACATCTAATAATCACAGAAAATAGGAGGCAGGGGAGGAGGTTGCTCACCTGTCAAAAGCTGATTGTCTGAGACTACATTTACACTCTTCTGTAGAATGCTACAGGTGAGCGTATGATGTGTCAGGGGTGGGAGGCATGTGGTTCGGTTGTCATTAGGCCGGGAAGGAGGGGTCAAACCAGAAAATGCATATTCTGCCTTGAAGTCACTTGAAATAAGAAATGAGGCCAACATACTAAACTGCCATAACATTTACTTAAGGTGTGAATGTCTGAAAGGACCTCTCATGCTGTCTTTTGATGACAAAATAGGAACACATAGCAGGACAAGACAGTTAATGCTGATTCAAGAAATTACATAATTAACCAGAGACAATGAGACTAAGTGAGTAAACCTCAGATCATTAAAGCTGAACAACACCATCTCAATTACATCTAATTTAGGCCCCATCTATTCCTTTAATTACTTTTGATTTGTGTCTTATCAATTCACATTAAACATATTTTACTTCCCTTGATAGTTCAAAGACAGAAATGGATGGGCTAATCTCCCCCCTGAGCAGAACAAATACATGGCTTCAGTGAGAACTCTTACTGAGTCAGTTTTCTGCCTCAGTGGAACTGTTCTTTAAGTGTTACTGCCACTGCTGTCTCTTTCACAACTAATGGTACTTTACATTCAAGGTTTGCCTGTGAGTGTTCAGCATCCATCCTAAATACCTTATACCCGCTTTAACAGCACATTTTTGCTGAATCATTACCATGAGGGCATTTCTACCTGTTTCATTATTGAGTGAATATACACCACAAAAACAACATGCAGAACAACAGCAAAGGGCTTTTAACAGTGGCTGATAAACAGACAGGTGAGGTGATATGGTGCACAATAATGAACCCGATCATAACTTTACTTCTTGAAGAAGACATTGTCCTCCTCCCAGAACCAGGTGTAAGTCAGGTTGCGAGGGTAGGCCTCAGCCTGGCAGGTGAAGAAGGCATCCTGCGAAATGTTCACTGTGATGTTCTCTGGTGGTAAAACAATAAAAGGAGGTCCTGGTGGAGAAAAACAAAGAAACAGTCTTGAAAAGGATATATTGAGTACTGAACACTTTACCTCATCTCCTTAGAAGGAAATCCTGCAGGTATAGAACTTAAACCTTCGAAAAAAACTGAAGAAAAAAAGAACACTGCTGTCACTATTTATTAAAATTCAAATTTATATTCAAATGTGGAAAGAGTATTAAATCCAAACCTATTAAAATATTCAGTCCATATTAGTCTGTTCAAATTCAGAATTGTCAGTGTATATAAGCATAATAAACCATGTCTTATATTCTAGCAGGAGGCAGATCTAAAGTGCGCTGAAAAAACTTTGCAACATAGCATCTTGTCATTTCAGTGAGGCAGACACTTATGCCAGGTAAAATTTACCCAAATGCCTTTGGGTATGCCAAGCGGGGTGGAACAAAGTGATCAGGGTTTCAAACTTTTTGGGAGGAAAAAAACAGAAGTCCACAAATCATAAGTTATATAATGTACATCACTTTATCAACCCCCCCCCCCCAAGACCTTCTGGACCATTTAGATCCTCACCATTTCATATGTTAAATCTGACAAAGCTTTGTCAAAACTGAACTTGACATAGTAAAGTTGTCAATCACAACAAGCGAATTGCTTGCATGGAAGACAAAAGGCTTCATTTTAGCATAAAAAATTCAGTTGAATCAATTCAAACTTGACCTTTTAAAAACTCTAAAAAAATGTGTAATAAAGAGAATCCCCTAAAATTTGTCAACACCTTGGCTAGACGACACATAGCCAGAGAATGGAATACTCACAGTGTTAGGGTAAGGAAGACTTGATACATGACTCGGACTATAAAACTGACATGCACTTTGTGACTGTTTTTATAACTTAAAAGATGAAGGAGTATTTGTTCAACTTACAGTTATTTAATTCCCAATACGAAAACTCTCTATGTACAGCACATACAGGTCAAATATTGATTCTTTTTCATGTACACAGCATAAAATTAATCCATATAAAGCTGTAGGTCAGTGTGACATTCACAAGAATACCAACAAATGTTACAGCACTGAGTAAAACTTCCCACTTAACGATGTCACATCCACTACAGACAAAACACAGGACTAAGTTAATGTACCGGGGAATGGTCATGTGGGGTATTTATGACCATGAACACAAACTGTTTAGACACACAAGGATTAACACTGCTGCAACAATTCTGTGTGGATGAAAGTGTCATAAAAGCCCCCAGAGACATATCACATACTTACTCTGCACTCAGTTAAGGATTATGAGAATTTATTGAGTGATCCTTGCTGTGCCAGTTAGATCATCCTTACTGCACGCAGGGATATATTTATACAATGATACTTGAGTTGCAGTCATTTTCAAGCTGTGATCATGACTATATCCATGACCATACCGAGTTTGGTCTGGAAGCTAAAAACAGCTCACTCTACCTTCATCTTTTTCCACAGGAGGAGGTTTGAATTATATGATGGAACTATTTGATATTTCAGTGTGTGAATGTATGATGCATTTTATCAAAGCATTACATAAAAGCAATATTTAGAAAGACTGGTTCATTCTGTTCCAAAGATCTCGTCTGGACCAGGTATCTTATAGACAAAAAATTATTATTGTGGGGACTTGCACTTAGCAATTAATTATGTCTTTGCTCTAGTTTTTTCAAAAGTTGAAGTATAAGACTTTTTTGTACAAAAAGTTTGTTTCTCTCAAGTTTGCTTACAAATGTATCAAAATCTATTTTAGTGTGCTTCTTTGCTAAGATATTCCATCCTCCTGCCTTTGGCATTTAAAGATGCTGTTTAACAGCATGAATATTCAACAGGTGTGCCTTGGGCTGCTTACAATAAAAGGTCGACAATGTGCAGTTTCATTACATAACACATAACATTGATTTTACAAGTTTTGAGGAAGTGCCAATCGAAATGCTGCCAGAAGGCATGACCCCCAGAGCTTCTGCCTAAAAAATGTACATTTCACTACCATAAGCCATCTCCAATGTCATTTCTGGGGGAAGGGGATGATTCAGACTGGAACTAACCACAGTAGTTATATTTTAAGAGTTGTTAATTTTTTATTTCTACTTCTTATTCTATTGCTTTCTTTACTTTCTTTACTTCTAATATGACTGTTTAAGTACTTTTTTATTGCACTGTACATTCAACAGTAAAATGTGACAAAAATCTTTTGTTTTTGTATTTTTCCACTGGTTCAAGGCACAGGTTTGAGAGCAGTAAGTTGGGAAAAGGCATTTTGGATTAGGACACAATTGAAAAATCTCTATATTTTTTGCCTGGTTTTCCTTCTGTGATTCGTAGTACCCTTATTTCAGTTTTAATGTTGCACTGAATATACATCTCTGACTCCAGCTAAGGTTACTGTCAATCAAACTTTATCCTCTTCTGAGCTGTATGTGTAAGCATGGATGATAGAGGAAGCACTGCAACTGATGCAACATTTGCTTTGCAGAGGAAGAAGAAGAATCCGCATGAACTGTCAGAGAAAAGTTTTTTGGATGTCTTGTCTTCATGAAGGAATCCCAGTTTCATTGTTCTGAACATATAGTACACAGCTTTTACGGTGTGATACCCAACTATGAACATGGGACCCTATACTGGCAGTGGGGTTATGATATGGGCAGGAATAAGACACAAATAATTAACAGAGGTACATTTAATTGGCATTTGATTTCGCACAGATAATGTCACAGATCGCTATGTCCATTTTGGACTTTGATGCAGCATAGTGATGTACGGTACCATGCTGCAAGGATCAACATGAAAGGAAGACACAGCATCCCAGCAAAGGAAGGTTCTGCAGCAGGTTATTAGAACTGCCCACATCATCACTGCTGCTCATTCAGTATTTACAGCTGTTAAAATTCATTTAAGAATGAATCACTGGCCCTGTTCCCAACTGGTTTTAGCATCCATCCTAAGAGACCCAATCACAAGTGGACTCCGCATGTGTCTATACCCATCTGACATTAACATGCATCTCCACATGGACCTCCAGTGACCACTAATGATTGGATGTCACTACCCTGCTCTATATCAAATAAACACGTACATCATTTCTGCTTGTAAAGACCAAAAGCATTATTTTTTTATTTACCAGTGGGAGGCAGCAATGCACTAAACTGTGCCTAGTTGACTAGAAAAATGCTGATGAAGTACGCCCTTCCTGTTTTACACATCATCGAAAACGTTCACATTTGTCACTTTTACAAAAAAAGAAGGAATGCTTTGCTGCCTTTTTATCTTTACTATGGTTGGTAAAAAGACTGGGAAAAAAATGAACTGTGCTGCTATCATCACTCTATGACGGCTTTTTGACAGCTACAGGAAATTTTAAAGTGGAGTTTTTGTCTTTTTTGTGTTACTCAGTGTATGAGTTGACATTGGGGAGCCACCCTAAATGTCAAAGTTATATCTGACCATTGTGTTTGATGTTATTGTCTCTCTTTCATGCACTTTAGTGATGATCTGATTTGAAGCTTACAACTGTTTTGGCAACTGTTTGGGGTTTTGCTTGTTGTTTCTAATATGTCATAACTGTCGTTAATAATATATAACAGAATACGTGCTTCCATTCACACACACTCAAAAAAATGATTCCTGGCCCCAATAAACATGAAGCATTGTTTTCATGTAAACTGTAACTGAAATGTATAAAACTAAAAATTTATTTGATCAGAATTATTTAACAGTCTGATCTGAGTATTGATGTATATGAGACCCTTACATTAAACTTGCCTAATAACATTACATGGAAAAACTTCATGTAATTAACATACTTTAAGTCAATGTTTTTGGTACAATTATTTTTCTGAGTGCAGAAGACTAATTAAGTAGGCTGTCCTTCGGTGTGGACTAGGACGGACTGCTGTTCCCACTCCTAAAAGTATGTGGCCACATGTGGCCCAGACCACTTCTGAATGGGGTTTGAGTGATAAGATCTCAAAATGCATCCTCAATGTGTCCTCAATGCATCTTTGGTGCATTCCCACCTGTACTTTGCTGTCCACTTGTGATCAGATCACTCAGGACCAACCAGCTGGAAACAGAGCTACTGTCACCAGTAGATTTTGCATGAAGACAAGTGACTGTTATAGTGTACGTGCCGTCATCAAATCAAATGACTCTTTGCTGCCATGTGGGTAAAGGCGCTTACCAAGAACAACACCACTCTGGTGTAGTCACTGACTGGGAAGGGTTTGTCATCTCCTGACCCTTTTTTCCTTCATGTCCCACCAACTCTCTAACAATCAGTTGATAAAAACAGCATGAAGTTCCAAAAAACAAAGGGACCAGTTGTTTTTCAGACTTGATCAGAGAGGGCTTTTATTTCAAGAATTACCCTCTGTCTTGGTAAAATCTGGTTAAATTTCCAAGAGACATGAGAGGCTTTGGGCCCTATCTTAGACTTGTGCCTGGCGCAAGCGCACATTGTGTTGCACAGAAGTTTTAATTTATTCAAGGGAGTGTGCAGATCAACCTTTGCCATGTTGTTCCAGGAGCAGCAGAGGTATCCTGTTCTTCCCTGCCCAATGGGTCACTGGCGCACAGCAGACAGTCCTATCAGCTGTGTACAACTACCTCATCAATTCATGGGTGTTTCTTTGGCCAAAAATGTAATAACCAATAAGAGAGTCTGCTCTCATTACCTTTCAGAACCGGTTGCGCTGTGCGCCAGTGGCGCAGGTGGTGTTGCTATCTAACATCCAGCGCAAACATAAACAGATGTTCAGTTATTTAACTGGGCAGGGACAGAGCTCAATAAATGTTTTGTGTCAGACAGCTCTCAGCTAATTTTCACCTTCAGTCAAATTGTTTTAAAAGCAAACATTTCCATATTTTGTCATTTCCTTTTCTACCATACATTTTTTGCCCACACAGGCAAACACACACATATATGCAGACGCACAATCATGCATGCACGCATGCACGCACGCACGTACGCTCATACGCAGGCAAATAAACACACACCCTCACTTAAAAATTAAATTCATTTTGTGGATGGAAAATAAATGGTAATTTATGGTTGCAGGACTGTTTTCCTTTCAGCCACTTTTTGATATTGAATTCAAACAATTAAAGGTGATTCATCAGTGAGGGGACAGATCACTTGGCTAAGATAATAATTGTCATAGATAA
>JAUZTA010000007.1:520518-538246 GCA_034780835.1 Ctenochaetus striatus | reverse complement strand
GCAACCAGTCTTGAAAGGGAATGAGAGTGGATTCTCTGATTGGTTCATGCATTTTCAGTCAAAGAAACACCCATGAACGGATGAGATGATTCTGCACAGCTGATAGGACTATCTGCTGTTCCTCTGCTGCTCCTGGAACAAAGTGTTAAAGGCTGATCTGGAAACTCCCCTGAATAAATTACACTTTCGCCAAGCGTCCTGTGCTACTGCCAGGCGAAAGTGTACGATAGGGCCCAAACAATGTGTTTTTTGGGTGTTACAAAACACAAAACACATGCTGCTACAGCTGTGTGTACTTTATCACAATGGCACAACTCTCTTGCAAAGCTTGAAAATTGCCCGTGTGGTATCCAGGAGCTCGCCTTTTTCATTAGATTTAAAGGCAAAGTATTCCCAGTTACAGTATCTTTATGCATTATATTGACCCCTATATGACGAGAAGATCTTGTTTTTTCTTAATATATCTGTTCCAGCACAGTTGATACACAATTGATAAAGGTGATGTTTTTTTCTTGTTTCTACCTCTTAGTCATTACTTACTGTTTAATTTCGAATATTCTCACTCTTCAGATCAGTTCATTTCCTGCCTAGCATGTTCTACAAACTGTGTAATTTTTCCACCAAAAGACTAGTATGTTTCGTCTTTGTCTTCTTTCTCTGCTTGCTAGTTCATCTAAGTACCTTTCTTTGCATCTAGCATTCCAGTCATTTAGCGATTTTCTGTGACAACCTCACATTGTGTCTTGTGATTTTGGGCTCTTTTAGACAACTCTGCCTGTTTTTTGATTTTCTGTGTATCAAACCCTTGCTACTATCTAAAGACTTTTGGTATCTATCCAATTTTGCCAGTGAGTCTTGCGTTGTAGTCTTGTGTTTGTAGTGTGGGATTTATTTATTTAATGTTAACAGATACTGTTACGGCTGTGTGTGTGGGGTGTGTCTTGTGTCTTGTCTCTCTCCAGTAGGTTCCTCCTCAGGTGCGACAGGTGAACCAGCTTGGTGTGATGAGTGGGGCAGATATAAGAAGGCACAGCTACGCTGACTCGGTTTTTCTCAGCCTTCATCTCTTTCACTCGCCTTACAACCTCCCAATCATTGACTGCGTTGCTTGCCGTGTGTTTTGTGAAGACCAGGTTTTCCCGGTGGTTGGAGCCTGTGGTGCTTTTTGTTTAATTAGTAGATAGTGGACTTTTGGTTAACCTTCTTGATAATCGGCCTCGTGCTCACCTTTAGTTGTTTATCTTTTTGTTATTGTTTTTTTGTAAATAAATGCTCGCTTATACTGATTTTCATTTTCCCTCTCATCATTTCGTCTCCCCTGCCCGGTTACTTCTATTGTTACTTCCCATCTTCCCTTAACCATTGTTCTGGGTCATAACAGATACATTTTAAAAAAAAAAGACATAAACATGACCACAATTGCAACCATATAACATCAAGTATGAGTTAGCTCTTTTACATAGTATTAATTTACTACACCTACTGTTATTGCACCACTGGATTTGGCGGGGATGCTCCAATAAATTTGCATTACAAAAGGCCAAAGTGGCATTTCAATAATAATGACCTAGTTCCCAGGCTGATTTTTTTTTCTTTATCAAGCACCACAGTATAAAATATGACTCTTTCACTCATTTAAGAAAAAGTAGCCAATCACACACAGACATTCACACACTAGTGGCAGAGGCTACAATGCAAGCTATGACCTGCTCATGAGAAGCTATAAACATCCGCACACACACTTACACACTGATGAAAGAGCCATCAGGAGCAATGCAGGGTTAGAATATTCTTCCTTAGGGCACTTCTTGGAAGAACCACCACAAGACCACCAAACTTCTGATAAGTGAAAGACCAGCTCTGACTCCTGAGCCACGGCTGTCTTATTATGTCAAAGCATTTTATTCTACTGTTGGGCATAATGCTCTGTAAAAACAGCATATGTTTGTGATTTTTTTTTAATACTTTACACTAAAAAGAAAAAAATGTAAAAAGGTGAAACTTAAAAAGCTGTTACCTGTTATAAGGATGATGTCAGATCTGCTAGAATTAGACAGGGTTAAACATTAAATTATCCATCTTTTCAGCACTTGTCTTTGTGTTTGGTCTGTCCTTTTCATTTAGGGGAAAAGCAGTTGCCATTGGTCATATTTAATCTGTTTTTAGAGCATGGCAGGAGGAATACAATGACATTTTTATCCCCTTCTCCTCAAAGACCTCAACCTGTGCTAAAGAAAAGTGTGTGTATGTGTGTTTGTAACTGCCATACAGCTCATAAAAGAGAAAAAGAAAAAGAGAGGAAAATATAAGGAGAGATAGAAAGGCGGATCTGAAAAGGGGGACAACAACAACAAAAAAGAAAGACAGCAACAAAGAGAGGAGATAGTAAAAGGGGCTGTTGTGCAGCATGCAGGCACTGCAGAGTTCTGCAGCAGAATGTAGGGATGGCAAACAGGAGGATGTGCTGAAGCTATTTTAGAGGGAGCATACTAACCCTGGGAGATATAACCCTTGCTTCTTTGGCATCACCTTGTGTTGGCTTTGAGCCTGCACTAAGAGAGAGGGAGAAAAAACAGTGGGAGTTCAAATCATCTCAGAGAGAAAAAAAAAAGAGAGAGTAAAATCCCAAGAAGCCAGAAACAGTGGTAGTGTCCACAGGACTGAATGAAGCCCAAATGATCTTCCTCATCCATATGCAAAATGTTCATTTTCTAAACTGCTAAATGGGGAAAAAATACTGTGTGCATATAAATCTAAAATAATAAAGATCAGAGATCAATGATAGGGATACCAGTGCAGCTATTGCAGGTGATGATCCTGATCATCACCTGCAATAGCTGCACTGGTATCCCTATCATTCAAGCAAATGACTTGCACAATAATTACATCATTCCTACAAATACAATTCCCCAGCCTGCTCCTTTAGTTCTCTACTCACACTCTGTCCGGAAGGAGGGGAAACAAGTTCACAGGAAGCATAGGTGCCAATTTGTAGAGGGAAAAGCAGCAGCACGATATAGCACTTTCACCCACAATCTATATGCATCTCACCCAGAATCTATATGCATCGCTTACTTCTTCGGTGCCAACAAAGCTGAGAGCTAAAGTGCTTCGAGTAATCACTGACAACCACTGATGTTTGACAATGATAGGGAGAGGTGGATTGCAAATGGGGATCTATAAATAGAAGCACTGCTGGAGCTTTATGCAGCATGGGTATGGAGCAGGGCCTGGGACCTTAAAAATTCTGTCACTGCACTTCCTAAAAATATTAGTCACATTTAAATTAGCACTTTCACACCCAGTTGAGCATTGAACTCAGTAGATAATATTAATGCCCTGATGATGACAGGTAGGTGTTCACAGACACAAGTAGAGTCACAAGTGGTACAGCTTTACTGGAGGATGTACACTGATCTTGTAAGCACCAACTGTGATTACATAATATCTACAGCCTTCCAGCACTGTATTATTCACCTCTCTGTCCCAAGCAGCGCTCAGCTATGAGCTCATGACATCATAACCCCCTTTCTGGAACATCAAAACACTTATTGAAACCAAATTACTCAGATCTGCAACAGTGTCCTCAACACCAAAAAAATGCTTTTCATGATAAATGATGTCATTTGAAGCAATATCGATAAATCAGACAGAAGTAGATTTAGTTTTAAAGTTTAACAATAACTTTCGATTTATCATGAGTGTCTGCTCCTGTCAGTGCAAAACTAAATTTTTCTTTTGGTTTCATCTATTTTAAGGATACAAGGATACAAGGATACAAGGAAGTTTATTTGTCATTATACAACAAGTTGTATAATGAAATTAAAAATTAAAAATTCAGCCTAGTTCTTCTTATTTAATATTTATTTATATGGTAATGCAGGATGATTTTACATAAAAAGCATACAGTTTATTACTTATTACTAAAATTATCAATCTATTTTTTAAAATAATTGATATAAGGCGATTAGACTATAACACATGACTCCTCTCTATTTATTTCTTTGTGGATTTGGGCAAAAATATTCCCTATTAGGGAGAAATGATTTTTCCTTGTCTGCTTCATGCAGAGTTCAGTCTCGACATATAAAATCACAGTGCTCTCTAATGTCGAGCTAGTTTGAGAAAGTGGATGGGACCGACCTTCTGTTCAGAAAATATTGATTATTTAAATTCATGTATATGCCTCTGCACTTTGAAGAAAATATAAGCAGCAGAAGAGGAGGGAAGCTGCTTGGCTGCAGTGAGTGCAAGGACAGCGACAGAGGTTAAAGACAGTTAAGTGTCTGATACGATGTTGTATAATTCAAAACTTTGAGGACTGCTCTTTTTAGCTTCTAGCCTGCATGATGT
Organism: Ctenochaetus striatus; assembly: GCA_034780835.1. Lineage (NCBI taxonomy): Eukaryota > Metazoa > Chordata > Actinopteri > Acanthuriformes > Acanthuridae > Ctenochaetus > Ctenochaetus striatus. The sequence continues at coordinate 533,893 of JAUZTA010000007.1, read as the reverse complement.
TGTATAATTTAAAACTTTAAATGTTGTTGGCTTCTACCCTGCATGTTGTGTATGCAAGCCTCCGTGCAATGTTTAAATAAAAATTTTCATGCAAACTACTTATTTATCATATGAGTAAGAGGCAGATAAAAGAAGATGTTCTTCCTCCCGTTCCTTTCTGTCATGAGCTATGTAAACTGCTCAGGGATTTACATGTTTTGTGAATTGTTTCTGTCTTCATTGCCATGAGAGGAACAAACAGAACAAAATGAAATGAAATATGTTACCAGCAATGGTATTATTGTGGTGAATGGCCACAAATAAATAAATATTCAAAGCTGTATCACTATAGTGTAGAAACAGAAATTGATTTAAAAAAAAAGTCCAGATTAGAATAAATGATCTAAATCTGTAGCTGCAGTAGAGTAGAAGCTGCTAGTGTGTTTGACTGCAAAATGCACCAACCAGCAGGTGAGCCAAAAAACACAGATCAAACAGACCTAAGAAGTTGCGTGACCAACAGGTGCATCATTGGTCTGACTTATTGCTTAAATATTTACAGTCAGTAAACCATTTCTTCAGTATTTCAATATTTGATACATTGCAGCTGAATCTCTGTTTTCAGTGAGGTGTTAAGTCCTCTCTGCTGTTTTTTCGACACTTCTGTCAGATTTGGGACAGCAGAGCCTCTCTCAGCTCAGCGTTTTGAAAACTCCCACCTCTCTGTCCCACTAGAAGCCAGTGGTAAAAACAAAAGTCAAATGAAAAGGTTCTGCTTATATTCAGTGATTTTGCAGAGGCTGTAAAATCTGTCTATACAAATCAAGTTATTGTACATCAGGGCTGGTGATGCTGTTTTGGTGTCTTTTGAGTGGGTGTGCTGTCTGTCCTTTGACCCCGTCTTAGCCCCACCTCTTTTCCTATATTTGGTTTTTCATCGTTTAGACAGGCTCTTGGTGGAGTCAGGCAAATGGCAGTGCCCAGGATGAAATTTCTGAGGCTTCATTTTTGCTCAGGCAGAAACCAATGGGTGACGTCACGGAGGGTTTGTCCAGTGTTTTATACAGTCAATGATTCACTTCTTCCAAGCACGCAGGAGAAACTACAGCGGCCATAAAACTCATAAAAACAGTCTTTTTTGGAGCTAGCATTTGGTTCGACCATTCTGGATTTCTGTCAAACATGGCAGTGTAACATGGCAGACTGGAATAGTACCTGTTCCTTCTGTAATTGTGCTAAACCGAAATATCGGTCGACTGATTTATCAGCAATAATCAGCCTATCACAGTGCCGATCACAAATATATGGTATTGGCATATATGGTTTCCAACTGCAGAAAATAATGCCTATGGTGATTTTAAACTGGTGTAACATAGTGTAACATTGATGTTTGCTATATTTGTTTTTTTTAAATTTATTTATCTTAATGGTCATGTACTACAATGTAAATATCTTTTTAATAAATTAAGTTATTTATTAATTAACCTAGCCTTCTGAATACGTTTACTAAGTCATATCAGTACAAAGTTGGTACACAATGAACACAGAAGGGTCCATTTTTAGTCCAGCACAAAACTTTACTGTATCAGTTGCATATATCAGCAATCAGTGATTATTTCTACTTTAAAATCAGTCCCAGTATCAGACTTAAAAATCTTGTATCAGTCTGGCCGTACTCTGTATATAAAAGGCCCTTTCTAAGGCAATGACTTGCAGCTGTTTTTATTTTCAGATTATTATACACTAATGCAAGCATACTTAAGAACATTCTTTTTCATCTTTGCAATATTCTGTCATTACTTCCATTTCAATCCTACACACTTGACCTTTAACAGTGGCATCAAATATCCTGAACCCCTTCCCCCGCTCCACACCACCACACCACCACAACCACGGTGGTACAAACATGGTACTGTTTACTCATTTTCACTGACTTAATTTTTATTTTAACATGAGCTCTTTTTTCTCACAAGTCTTTTGCTTTTGGTTGAATAAAATAAAGAGACAATCCTTTTTCTTGAGAATAATATTTCAGTACTGTTTACATTTACCCTTGCTAAAACATCAAGAAGCTGGCTCTAGTGACATTTTTTATGCACCATGCTTTGGTGTTTCCACCATGACTCATCCAGCCACAGATCATTTGATTCAGTACAACCTGCATGAACTGTTTCCTCATGCCAGCCAGGCAGGGGCGAAAGTTTTCCTCCTGTGGAGCTGCATGTGCAAGACATCAGCAATCAGCAAAGCAACAGGGAATCCCCAGAGCTCTAGTCCCCCGACCCTGCCACTGCCTCACTACTGTGTGTCCCTCCATCAGAGGACCTCTGTTTCACTGAGCGTTTCACAGAGCAAACCTCCTTGGCTTCAGTAACCTCACCTTGCTTGCCAGAGAACCAGGACATTGCCATTGCCCTCAAGGCAGCTTTCGCCTTACATGGTGCTTTCATAGCAGTCAGTGTGAACCTCATATGGGGCCTCCATGTTACCTTTTCTCCTCTCAGATAATAAAAAAATATTTGACAAACTTTTTTGCTTGGATAATATGGTATGCATACTACATACTATAAGTTTGTCCTCCTAATGACCTTAAATCCATTCTCACTTTTCATACACTTTCAGTGACGTCTAGCTTTAGTTAATAACTTAAACACTAGAAGTTGAGGGGCTAATTCAGAAGTGTTTTATTCATGTAAACATATTTACTGTTGAAAAAATTGACAGAAAAGACAGTGATTACAGTAAGAAGTAAAATGTATGTGAGACTTAAGGTGGAATTATACTGTATATCTGTTTTTGATCATGTAAACCTGCAGTTTGTAATATGTTTATTCCTTAAATATGCAAATGAAAATATCTCAAAATTGATAATGCTTCAGTGCCCCCGCTTTGTTCACACACTGACTCCAGTCTTACTTCATAATGTTTGAAAAAAAAATCTACCCCTTTTTTGGAACATCTCCAACCACAGCATTTTGGTCAAACTGGCCACCCAGTTCTTTCAACATCAATGACCACTGACTGCAACTGAAAAAAAAGAGCTGTGGCTCATGTCCGATGTGGCCTCATAACATTAAAAGCAGCAGAGAAGTGATCCACAGAAAGAGAAAAGAGGCAGAGGAGGAAGCCTGAGGCCTTTAAACACTTCTGGGAGAGAGAGCACAGGCAAGGCGAAGTCAAACAGATCAAGAGCAACTATGATGAAACTGAGCTAATGTACTGTGACCACGGGGGGAGGAGGGGAGTTGCACAGGACCGTATCTGGCGTGTATCTGGTGTCTGTTACCACAGCAACTACTGTCATCATGTGCTATTTGATTAAGTGTCTTGATCAATGCTTGAGCTACCAAGTGAAGGCCAGAATATTTTTAGTTGCTCTGAGGAAGTCCCATGAGCGTTAACACTTGCGTTGCTGATTTCTTTTACACTCAGGTGTTTGTCTGATTCTCTTCTCCAGGGATACTATCAGTGACAGAGCGTGCTGTGTTTTTCTGCTCAGGGCCAACTTTCTCAGTCATGACACAGGCACCGCAAGGCTGGTCAGACACCACAAACAATGAGCCATAATCAACGTCACCGTTGCTTTAACAGTGTCTCTGCTGTGACCACTGTGTGAAAAGTTGACCTTTACCGGAAAAAATCTGCCATCTTTCCTGATGTTTATAGTAAACAGCATGAAAAAAGATTGCTGATGGGACTTACCATTGACGGTTAGATGCACCCAGCTGCCATTGTGGAAGGTGTCATACTGCTGCTCCAGCATCAGAACCTTACACTCATACCAGCCCTGGTCGTCTGAACGCACATTCTCTATCCGCAGGGAGGACTTGCCATGCAGACTGGCCCGGCCTGGTTAACAGAGACACGGAGGAGGTGTCAGTATAAAGGGACACAGCGAGGTGAGATGGACGGGTGGATTGAATTTAATAAAGAAAATGTAGGTAGAGAAGAAGTCTGTGAAAGTTGAATGAATAAAGAGAAGAGAGAAGAGAAACTCCAGATGAATGTTGAAGAGAAAATCAACCTTTGAAGAGTTCAGATAAAAGCATGCAGGGAGTGTACTGCAGTGTGTAAGTGTAGGTGTCCCAGAGCAACATCACACCGCATAAGACCTGTTTCCAAACAGAGTAACTGCTGCACTGCTATTGTGCAACACAACATCAAAGGGGGATACCAAGTGCAGTTGTGCATGTGCAGTGAAATATGTTATTAAAACCTCAGTGCAGCTAAGATGTCCTCATCTCCATGTGTGTGGTAGTCTATTTTGGAGACGCACTGAGGCAAGGACAGGTCATTACTTCCTCTGAGGAGTCAAAGTGGTCAACATGACAACAGTGAACCCTCAGGGTTACACAGGAGTCACAAACCGTCAGAACAGATATCAGCTTTTGAATTGGTGAGTACAGAGTCGCGAACAACTGCATTTAACTTTCACAGATCAAACGCTGAAAGGGAGGGATTGATGATGTTGCTCCAGGCAATCTGGCAACTGGATCATAACAGATGGCAACTGGCAATAAGGGCTATACAAAGGGCTTTCAGGGAGCGCAGGATGGCTCAAAACCTCAGCATTATCAAAGCCTGACTATCCCCTCATTAATCCCCTCACTCGCACCCATCCTCTCTACTTTGAGGGTATTCCTGACTAATTTTCTGTTTGCTTTCCTAAATCCCCTCTGCAGCATGACACACCAGGTAAATATATCAGCTGCATTGGCGGCTGTCTCAGTGAGTTAAGGTTGACAGTCAAAGTGATGTTCCCTAGCCAGTATGTGTCTGTGTGTGTGTCCTGGTTAGGCTATTTATACATCAGATTATATTTGTCCAGTTTCCAACCATGTCTGTCTCCTCTCTTGGCTGACTAAAAAGAACTTATATTGTATTGAGGTGTATGTATAATATACTGTATGCAGTATCCATAGGTCCTTTCTGGGTTTGTTCTTACCACAGCTGCTCTTTGATTCCACTCTTTTCCTTTTTGTCTGATGGCAAACAATCTATCCCTCAATATTAGATGTCCTTTTTGAACTCTATGTTTTCAAGCTACAAGGTGAATGAACAAGATGCGTGAGTGAACCTCTAGAAACACAGGGTACTATTGTGACCGTCATTATTGAGGCATAGTGGTGTTTAACCAGAAAAATACAGAAAAATAAAAGAGTACTAGATTTCAAAAATGACTGAAGAAATAAAAAATCCATGTTTTCAGAAATATGTCACTTAAACTTCCTATTGTCAAAACTGCTGTGTTGTCCATGTTGAATCGTTCAGTGTCCAGCGTGACTGTAAATTAAAACAGTGTAACTGCTTGAGGCCGTGGTGGAAATGATTGGTATTAAAACGAACTTAAGGTTGTATTCATGCTAGGAAAGTCTACCAGTTCACTTGCTTTGGTCCAGAACAAATACAATGTTCGTAAAGTGTGGTTTGCTTTCACACTGCCCTTTTTGCAAGTGAACCGACGTTTGTAAACAAGGCAACATATGTGCTAATGTCATTCATTTATTGAACAGATGTTCTGGGGTGGTGAAAAGCAGGAAGCACTAAATGGAAGTAGGCTAAACAATCATGGAGATCTTGCGTACTGGGATATTTTAATGTTGACTTGGTGATATCAGCAACAAACATTTGCAGAAACTCTTGAGCATGGTCAACATTTCATACAAAGTCATCTGTACATTGTTATGATGAGAATTTTAATTTCAAATTTAATGCAACACTGACTATGAGAAGCTGTCAACTCCAAAAAAGTGCTTTCTGCAGTTGGGTCAGATAGAGGTCATTCCACAATCAAACCTTAAAGGAACCGTGCCAGAGTTCTTTTGGAAGCAAAGCGTAGCAAGACCACCTCCTTAAGGAGGTCTAGGTATGCTCATTCGCTTTTGGTGCACACCCAAGTGTGATTGTTGCATTCACACTTGCCCAAATGAACTGCACCGAGAGGGAATATCAACTCTAGTGGAATTCAACCAAACTAAACAAGGCAGGTGTAAAAGCCCACTAAAAGTGTAGAAATACATCTCAGCTTATAAGGTCCAGCACACACACACACACACACACACACACAAGTGTTTTCAATGACTGAATGATAAGCGTTCTGATGAGGTGCAAGTTAGGTAGAGCTATGCTGAAGGTTAGTTAGTAAGTCATCTGATGTCACATGGACTAATTTTTATGACAAGGGTATACACTGCCTAACCCAATACAACATACTTAAGACAGTTGAAGATGTCAAATGACCACGCCAACATAGTCCCATGCAGAGGTCCAATCAGGTGACACAAATGAAAACAGCTTTATATGTGAACTTTGGATAAATAGGGACTTTAAAAACTGAAGCTTATGAAATGTTGTTGCAGTTGGTCTGACATTTCGGTGAAAATGTCTCCTCATAATGTCAAGTCGATAACACTTTATGTCTAATCATGTAGAGAAAATACAGTAACAGCTGTGCAACATCAGTCAGGCTTTAATCTGCACTGCAAAACTAGGTGAAAACTGTTAAGAGCTAATGTTGAATAAACATGTTGAATGTCTGATCAGTGACCTAAAGACTATCTTCAGCTTCTGTTTCATTTTTTTGTTTTGTTTTTCTTTTTTCAGTTAGTTTGCATTTAATCATACCAGGGTCATGAAAAGTCATGCTGCTTTGGCTGGCTATGTATTTGCAATCCGCTGTGAATATCAGAGATGGTGCCATCACTGTACTGAGTGATGAGTACAGCCTGTCGTAGCTGTTTGGGCTTTTCATGTCTGTTTGCTTGGAAATGACTTATTGGATTTGAGTTATGACTGAGAGAAAATTGTGTGACATTTGTGAAAAACTGCATCAATCTAGTGACAGCTCTGTGGGGAAAACAACTATTATGACAGAAATTCAAATGCTGTCCCCATCAGGTCAAAATGCATTTCCTGTTCTTAGGCAAACCATGTTTTTGGGTTTGTTTTCATTCAGTTGTGTGAAGCTTTAACATGAAACATACTATTTCCTCATTAATCAGAGGTAATGATGAAAAAGCATTTATGTCATCATTCAAAGATCTCGTGTCAGGTAGCTTTGAGAATCTAAACTTGAATTACTTTATTTCTGTACAAAATGTAAGAGTCACCCTGCCAAAAAATCACTGAGAAAGTTAAGTAACCGGGTTTGTCAAAAGAGGATGGTGTCATGCCACAAAATTTATGGGATCAGAAAAAAAGAAATGAGGAAAATAGGCAAAATTTACATTTTGTCCACTGTCATTGCTTCACACAGCACACAGAAATACATATTGCAAGCACTGCTCATGTAGAAATCAAACAATACCAAACACCACAGCCGTGATAATGAGGTGTGTTATTTTTACCAGCAGTTGCTGACATGGCCTCCATGCATTGTGCCCTCTACAGGCACATCCTACTCAATAATCACAGGAAATCTCCTGTGTTCAGTCAAAGTAACCTGAGTGTAATGATGCTATCTGCTCTGTCTGAGCTGTGCTCAATGAAGCCAGAGACATTTTCACACCTCTGTTACAGAGAAAGTGTAAAACTATTTTGGAGTGAATAAATACAAGTTTAACTCTTGTTTTCACATCATTTAGTTATAATTCGCCTGACAGTTAATACTTTTGCAAAGAGATGTTAGTGGGAGGAAAGTTAATGGTTGTTAAACACAGGTTAGACAGAAGAGAAAAGACAGAAGCACTCTAATAAAACAGTAATAATCTGACAGCAGCTCCACCGTCAGAGTCGGAGATGGTCAGAGTGTCACAACATCGGAGCTCATTTTTTTTAATGACACGGAGCCACTGAGGATATATCTGATTATATATGTGTGTGTGTTGGGAGTTTTATTTACTTATTACTGCCAAAGAATATGATTATAACCTATAAAAAGCTAAAATTTTCCAAAAAACTCCAGTATTGAGGTGTTAGGATGTCAAACTGATACCTGCAGTGAGCCAAAGGAACCTTTCTTGACACGTTGCAAATGAGACACATCAATAATCTTCAAAAAACAACTTAGTTCCATAGTTTCATTACTAGAAAAAGTAAAAAGTGTGTGTGTGTTCATGGTAATGAAGGAATGTGTCACCTCTTGCAATACTCTGGCTCAGTGATGTGTTTTAATGGACAATAATGGAGCTTTAAAGCACAGAGGAGTGAGATATACCAGACTGTGATATACTCAGACAATACTTGTTCGTACAGATGGGCTCCAGTAGCCGCTTTCCTTTAGCTTCCAAGTTGGTAAAATACCCAGATCAGTTGAGCTCCGCAGCCAACAAATCCCTTACTGAAGCTTTGATTCTTGATCTCTCTTAGTCTCATTTGTCTCTTTCTGACACAAGTGGAATTTGCAAAGACTACTTGGCTTCTCTTGTCTCTCCAGTTGAAGCACAGTCCCCAAGTGAGGAAAAACCCATTAAAGCAAAAAGAAAAACTAATCAGGACAGTGTTAATGAATGTCACTGAGTGGCGACTGAATATGTGGTGAAAGCCTTATACCTTTCCTGAGCACAGCAGAGGCTCTGAGAGTTGGTATGAAGTTGAATAAATAAAAAAGCGGTAAATACTTTCTAAACTAAGAAACAGCATCCTTCTCTTTCATGAAAACTATTTAAAAATATTTGGTAAGGATTTGAAATTATTTGCCCTCAATTAAGTGGTCTAGAACTGAATTTACTTCGACTACTTTTGAAACCCATCACTTTTTTTTGACAAGAATCATTTTAATGTTTATTTTGTTTTTTCTAAACTGTTAGTAAAAAGAAATATTACACCTTAATAAGAATCAGCTGATGGAAAAACTAGTTTATAAAAAAATACTTAAGAAATATTTTTGGCAAATGCAGCTTGAGGAAAGTTGGTGGTAGCAATGCTGTACACAGACCTGTATTGGGATCCTAAAAGTTTCCACAACACTCTATCCACTGATAGACCAGGATCTTTTAATGTGAAAGGAATGAAGGCAATGTTGAGTTTGTATTAAGAAAATATCACAGAGACTTTAACAAGGCAAATGGGTGTGAATTAAAACAAAGCTCTGTCATAAAGTGTTACAGTATAATCTGTAATACAGCACAGGAACAACATATTTATTAAATCATATTACATACCAGTGCCTAAAAGATACCAAAAGATTGAACATGTGCGCTCTGTTGACTGTCCAGGGTGCTGCACTGGCCTCACCGCAGAGTTCCACCTTTATTTTTGTTCTCTCATCATCACATTATTAACCAGCATTTAAAAAAATGAGTTATTAGAATGTGTGAATCTGTGAGGGATCTCTCCCCTCCAATTCATGATGCACCCAAAAGTTACGTGTTTTTTCCCTACTGTTAGCTCTCTCCACTTGCACATGATAAAAGTTGGATAAGTAAGTTAATATACAATTAAACTGGTTTATGCCCATTCAATGAAGCAGACTGGCAAAATCTAAAATCAACTCAACCCTTTGCCTTAATCTTTTAAACTTGTGATTTTCCCTGTAATGCAATGTTAGCTCAAGCAGTTCTTTTGTTTAAAAACATGTCTGGGTTTTTTTTTTATTGTGCTGTTTGAGAAGGGTAAAAACAGAGAAATCTCCTAAAAATTATGTGATTGTGTTACATTTATGCTCTGCATTATCAGCTATTCTGCCACCATCTAAACTAAACACTATCTCATGACCTTTACATTATAATTTATCTTTTTTCATACCTTTTTTCCTCCTCTGTTATGCATTGTGCTATTTTTTCTTCTTTTTCTTCTTTTCTCTGCAACATTTGCTTCTCACAAAGTCTTACTGTACAAGCCACAGACACACCAAACATCAGAGTAGGCTAATACCATTATGGCAATAGTTTGCAGGATTCCCCACAGTATATCATTGAGTCCATCTTCAAGACAATGAAGCCGTCATGCAGATGGCTTGAGCTTGAGTGAACAGATATAATAATTCTCTATATAATTGTATAATTTAATGAAAACTGTCCATGTGTCAGTCTTTGACATTTGAAACATGGATGATGTCATGACCATGCAATCCAGCCACTGCAGATCATCTTTTGAAACTATAGCAAGCAAAAGAAAGCCTATGGACTCCAGTTTGTTTTTTCTATTTATGGCCCCTCCTCACTTAAAGAGAACTAAACCCTGCACAAAATTTGCAATAACTATTTTTTGACAGAACTGGTCAACTAGGTCTGTTATCTCTACTCTGTGGAGCAGTGACAGTGTGTCAGTATGGTGATATTAAGCTCTACAGGTGTATTTCTCCAGCAAATCTTTACATGACACACAATTTATTGGCAGGGTTATTTCTCAGGAGCATGCTTGCAATGCTCCACGGATGAGCCCATATTTGTCACAGGCCAACAGTCCTCTGTAACCTCTAACTGCAAGGTCATGACTTCCAATATGCACATGGTCACAGGATTGCAGAACTTGAACTGTACCAGTGTGGCTGCCAGGTGAATGTTCAAGGTTATATGATTGCTTTCACTGTAACATACATAAGATGCAGTTTATAGGGGGTAATACTAGGGGACAGAGTTACCGTTCTGTCTTGTCAAATCATTTGTAAAGTAATGCCATACAGACAGAATCTTTTTTGCAGTGTTTTATAATACTTTGTTATTTCTTCACTGGATAAGGTTTCACAAATATTGAACTTGATTATGGTAACAGGTCAGACAGTGTGATGTTGTAATGTGATTACAAGACTGAAATTCCACAGCCATACTAAAGCTCTGTGAGGCTGTACTTTGATGCTGTGTTTTGACCTACATGACAGTGTTGCTAAAATACTCACAATAACAGAGCCGAGAACGCTGATGTTTAGCCAAACTAACAGTGTAAAATATTAACCATCTATGTTTAGTGTCCTTGGACAAACGCATTTACTAACTGGCAATAAACAAAATGGAGTCAAGTCAGATATTTTGGTAGTTGGTCACCCAAACAGTGGAAATACTGACCTGAGGAATGCACTGAATTAAAATAAATCACCAAAAATATATTAAATAAGCTATTCAAATACTACAACAATGGCATACATGTGTCACACAGCTGTTTATAACCACTCCAGCTAGCAAGTAAGGAGGTCTAATGGTGCCCTGCATGATACAGACATCTATATGACACAATCAATACCTCAATTTATTTTTTCTCCATGTAATTGCAGTGGCATGCACAAAACAGTGCTGTACAAAAAGAACTGTATTGTGTGCTGTGAGAAAGAAAGAAGTGATCTGCACTAAAGCCAAACCTCACAGACCTTCAAATAGGTCTTTAGAAAATTACAAGTAGAGTCATCATCAATTCATGTATTTTAGGATGCAGAAATCTCTGGAGTGTGTACACTCCATCAATTTTATTACAACAGTCCTGTAAGCAGAAAAACTACACAAAGAGCTTTTATGTTTAAAAAAAACAAGATATATGAGAGTCGTTCATGTGACTGAAATAACAGAACAGAAAGCAATTCACTTAAAGACTATCCACCGACAACCGCATGGCTACTATATTAAGTCTACAGATCTCCACTGATAAAAAGACATACTGCAGCAGACCTGTGTATTTGGGTCCATTTTTCTGACTTGACTGCTACTTTGAAAAAAACACAAAAACAAAAGGACAAAACTTTTACTGTTCCTGCAAACATATCATATCCTGAAGGTTGAGAGAAGGAGTGAAAAAGTTTTAAACTACCATAAAAAAAGTGTAAATGTTACTGAGTATAAGTCTTTACATGAACAATGTTACAGATTACATTTATATGCAAATTTACAAGTTATGTTGACTCCATGTCAAACACTGGCTATACCAAATATCATCTTTGACATTCAAAGACTCTTATGAGGTCTTAGAACAAAACTTTAACATCTGTTGTCATATTTTTTGTCAATCGCCCAGATTTTACCTAGCATCACTCAGTCAAAAAGTATAAGTAAACTGGTGGTTGTCATTGTATACTAGGTGTTGTGCATGAATATCCACACAAAATCAAGGAAGAATTTTCAATTCAACTTATGGCCCAGTCTTGGTTTAGTCACTGAGTCACTGAGCCAAAGTGAAGCCTCAGAAATTTCATCCTGGGTGCCGCCATTTGCCTGCGCCTGACTCCGCCCAAAGTCCGCCTAAACAATGAAAAACCAAATATGGTAAAAGAGGTGGGGCTGAGGCGGGGTCAAAGGACGAACATCACACCCACTCAGCTAGGCAGCTCCCAGCTAGCTGTCACTCCACGTGACCATGCCCTAATTTATACAAAAACACACAAATTTTAAGCTTAAATATAAAATAAACAAATGAGTAAGAAAAAAATTCACCCTCCTCAGAGTTTTCATGGGATGGTAAAGAAGCTGTAGACAAAAAACATTTTTTGAACAAAGCTATAAATATGTTTATTTCTGCTCTAAAGTTGGCTCTTTTGACATGGGATCCAGTGAGAATTTACTCCCTTTTGGAGCAAGCCTCAAGTCGAGGAAATTTAAGTTTTTGTACTTCTTGGTTGGCTTCAATGTGGAAGTGAGAAGGCTGCCCCTTGGGTGTCCCCTGGTTCCTCTTGTGAAAAAGCCACTGACCCTTCCTATGCATACCCTGGGTCCCAAAAACTAGGTTATACATTTCAAGATGCCCATTCAATTGTTGAAATCAGTGAAACAGATGAAGGCATTTGCTTTTGATAAATACTAAAGAGAATCACCTCAAGTGGCAATACATGTTTTAAGTATAAAGAACACAAGCCCTTAGGCAATAAAAGCAGCAGTCAGCAAGACTTTTGGTCATTGGAGCAATTGTGACACAAGTCCAGCTGTTCCTCCTGTCTTTTTTGTTCTGTTCAGTCAGTCAAGCTCCACTTCTGTTTCCTCCTTCCTTTTGACAACACATCAGTTTGCCACGGAGCTCTATTTCATATGACTGGCGTTAGATTTGATAACATAAGAGGACTCACCTTGGGGCTGCAGTTTCAACTTTGCATGAGGTCTCTCCCACTGACTTGTTAGTATTGCAATGGTGTTCTTCAAAGGTCATGCAGCCGGTATAGTGTTGCTGTTTTGGTACATATATTTGACTGTTATGTGTATGTAATCCCACTGACCAACGTCCATTGGAGACAATTTATTTCATAAGGACATAAGTTTCAATTAAACCTACTATTTAAAGTCTGAGTAAAGACTTTTCTGCATAACTTTTGACACTATGGCAAAGGCAGGTCTAAGTTCTGTGCAGTGGAAGCATATATAGGTGTTAAAAACCTTTTTTGGTAATTTGGCAAACACAAAACACTAAAAGGTATGTCACAGCTGATTTCAATCATGACCAATCAGATCAGCTTCTCCTGTCCTCTTTAAAATCCATTTAGTGAGCATCTTTACTGACATACTCTTTGATGCACTCTTCTGTTCATGTGAGCCACGAGAACAGC
>JAUZTA010000007.1:504463-516243 GCA_034780835.1 Ctenochaetus striatus | reverse complement strand
GACACATGCCGCCGGCTCTTGGAAAAAAAAAATCGACGTAATTTAGAAATGAAATCGCATGTAGGGGTGAATCTACAACGAGGTTCTAAAACGATTAATCGTGCAGGCCCAACTTTGACACACACTTTCTCGTTTATTTTCGTCCATAAATTAGCTGCATCACTGTTTAAGCCACAGGCTTCAAATTGTGTGAAAAAAGTAGCAGCTTGTAGTCCGGAAATTACGGTACATGACTATTATTGCAAAAGTTGTTACAGACACAGATTTCCAATACTGCAGAGGGCTGTTGGTCTTAAACTTTTACTTCTTCAGCCAAAAAAAAATGAAAATAGTTTTCTAGCATCATATACTGCATAAACATCATGCTGCACAGTAACGCTCAAGGATCACAGAGTAAAAACATAAGAAAAATCTTTGGTTTGTCATTGCATTATATGGCTGTAAGCTGACTTTAAGTGTCATTGTTGAGTTTGGCTTAGTCAGTTTTCTTGTATCTAGCTTATTTAAGACCCATCACAACATTTATTATGAAGAGAGCATGTCTTTTCTACTTACTAAGAATGTTGCAGGTAGAGACTGACCCTCAATTCCCTCTGTGCCAAACACATTTTTAGCAGAGGGAGACCTTGAAAGACAACCCAAAATCAGCTGAAGCATTTGTTTCTGATGACCTCCAGTGGTTTCTCACTGTACTCCAAGGTGTTTAAGGACACTGCAACATCCCTGTTTAGTCTAATTACAGGTGCAACAGAACATGGTCCTGGCTGCATTCAACCAGGTCATCAGTGATGTGAACTGTGTTTAGAAACTCAACAAACATGAAATTTCCAACTGGCGGGAGCATGAAGACATGCAGTCTGTTCAAGCTTAAACATGATAGTCACCATCTTACCTGCATATTCTGGGTCCACATGAGGAGGGTAAAAGCGAAAGTTGATGAAAAAGGGGATGGGCATTCCATACTTGAACCACTCCACCACATAGGGCTGGCCGTTCAGTGGATAGGACACGTCGCATCCCAGGATGACGCTTTCTCCTGCACGTGCCGTCACAAACTGGGGCTCCTCTCGCACTCCGTGGGCACCTAGAGGAAGAGTGTTAACAGGTCAGACATGTTAACTATCAAAGGTGATATGCAGCTTGTGGTTTAGAGTCCATTTCAAGACTACATACTTCAGCCACTGGTTACAGTTTAAAGGAAAAAATGTTGCAATGCTTAATTCCAACCCTCAATATTTGATGCATTTGCTTTCATGAACTTCACACACATACAGTTAGTGCTTGCATTAGTTCCAATACAATAATCCTGTAACATCAAAACAGTCAGAAGGAAAGATATGTAGGCAGACAGATGTGACTTTCATTTTTTATACAGATTATTAATCACTATAGAGTAAAAATGAGGGATAATAATTTATTAAAGGAGTGAAAAGAAAAAGACCGGCTCTAGGATTGTGACTACAAGACCTACATCAGTTTTACTGCCTCATTAGTAAGTCCCTTGTCTAAAGGGACAGTTCGAGTTTGTGACATAAAACCGTTTTTGGCTTCCTCACAGAGTTTTAAGTAGATGAGAAGCCTGACAACACCCTGCACATGAAGTTAGAACAGGCAGCTGATTGGCTCAGCTCAACCATAAGACTGCAGGCACAGTAAAACAGTTGGCCAGTTTGCTGTTTTGAGGATTACATGCTAGACCTTTTTTTTTTTGGCCAGTTGCCAGGCAACCAGCGAGACTCCAGGAAGTTACTGATCACAGCCATGAAATAATCTGTGATTATATCTCTAATCATAACAAAGCATAAACAAAATATTTTTAGTATTACACTTCTGGTTTTGTACAGATTAAACAAGATCAAGTGAGATATACGATATTAACTTATTAGTTTCAAAGCAGCTGGTATGTTTAGGTTATTCTACAGAGACTTAGTTTTCCCATTTTTCCCATTTTCTGGACAAATGTGGAGGGGTTTCTTATCATCTAACTCCTGGAAAAAAAATATATATTTAAGTATTTTTCAAAGTGCTCAGCAATTTCTTTTGAGACACTTGACAGCAGTCTGGTGTAAGCAGGAGTACAAAACACTTGTTCATGTGGAGCCTTTTTAAAGCCAGTGTTAACACTTTATTCCTCACCTTTAATGGACAAGATTGCTCGCTATCATGTCATCACTCAATCTGAAGTAAACAACACAGGTTTTCGGTAAGCTGATTCCACTGGTTAAACACAAATGCCATGGCGCACATTAGAGGTGGTTCAGATTAAAAAGCAGTAAGGCGTCTTTAAAGAAACAATAGCGTTTCAGCCAGAAAGTGAGTGTTTGTGCCAGATAACACAAACATGCAAAGCTACAAGTTCCATCACTCAGGACAGGAACCACTGTCAGAGACAAACCCAGCACAGAGCCAAAGCAGACTGGTTGGGAAAAGCAAGATTAACAACCTGTGCAGACACATGAATGTGATTTATCTCAACAGAATCTTTTTCATCTAATTTGTCTGACATAAGGTGGGCAGACAAAAACATGAAAACGGTAACGTGACAGTAATGATGTTCTATTATAATGGCAAATTCAACCTTTTACAAAAGAATACACTCTGTTCATTCAGTGATGGAGCAATCCCACTTAAAATGTGTGTCTGTGAGATTACAGCTGAATGGTCACATCGATCCAAGGCTAATTACTATGTAGCTTGCCTTTATGAGCGGAAACCTGGTGTGGTAGCATTTTACCAGTCGATACAACTAATCAGATGTACCGGCTGCTCGTTCCTCTGTGGCCTGTAAGGAATCCAGGCAGGCAGCTAGGTTCATCCACATAAAAATGACGGGCTACTGCCTGCACTGCCTCTCATTAGTGCAAGCAAACAGTATAAGGTGAACTAACGTGTCTTCATCAATCACCTCTGCAAATAAGTAGAGCAAGGACAAAGTCCAGTCTTGGTGTTCTGCTCTCTGCAGGGAAGAATAAATGTGAGACAGTAAAACAACAACAAACAGGTATACCACGTGGGACTGCAGGAATTGTGACTGCTCAGCTTGGGTTGTTTGTGTGTTCCAGTGCCAGTAAAGATTGTTAAAAGTAAGGAAAGATGAACCTGGCTGTAAAAAGGCACAGTCGTCTTGTTTTTTTCCGTAACACACATCAAGCATAGCCATTCTTACTGCAAGCCTTCTGCTCACTGTGGCCAACACTCTGTCACTGTCAGTGACACAAATGGATGAATGAGGCAACAACATGGAATACTGCAGCTGCAGTGGGGCTTCTCTTCAACCATTCTGGTGGTCTTAGTCTGCAACGAGAGTCCATGACTCTTCCTAAATATATTAACTAATAAACATAAGCATTAAAATTCAATTGTTGAGCTTTATTTGAAAACTATCAATGTCACTATTATTCACTGTTATTAGGATTATCAGAGAAAGGTGGTTCAGCATTGGGCTAACACTGATGCACAATGGTACAAGAACAATGAGTAAATGAAACACTGGGCACAGCTTGTAGTTCAGAACATGGGTTATGCCTACACTTTGCATAAGATGTCAGTGTTTTCAATGAAATGTTTGGAATCATATCAGAAGTAAACATATGAACCTCAAAATGGGTGCAATGATCAGCTTCACATCAGCGGTGTCAATGTGTTTTTGTCCTGCAGCTTGTGAAAAATGGGACAATGGAATGAGAATAGTAACCTTGAAGTGCTTGGACAGACAACTTAAAGGAAAACTGTACTTTTTTGGAATTTAGCATATTCATCCAAAACCTTAATGAGATGAGAACAGGCCCCTAAGACACATCCAAAAATCTCCAACACATTCCATCTATGTGGTGTGACCTGCAAATTAACAAAGCCATAAAGACATTGTTAATGTGGGAGCAAGTACCAAGGAACTACTTTTCTGGACGCAGTGACACAGCGTCTCAGTTACAGCACCTCGGTTAGTAGAGCTTCTACCAAAGGTACTGGATCTGTTACTACATCACCATTGAGTGTGAAATTGTTTCAGAAAAACAGTGGATACTTGCTCTCGACACAGACCCAAAGACACTGCAGAGAGGACTCTGCATGATGCACATTTGCTCTCATCATTTTCACATGAGAACTATGCTGAATTTACAAGCACAATGAGAAGAGTCTTGTCTTGAAGGATACAGCCATCCCATTAGTTGGCATCCCAGTGAGAGCGGAAGTTGTCAGTGACTGTTCTTACTTTGGCAACAAAACCCTTTGCACTAATGTTACATAATTATTTTGCAAGACTTGCTGAATCTCACTCTGCTGGATTTGCCTAGTAACAACCATACTTAGTCGTAGCAAACAAACAGAGGAATCTTCTCTTCTTGTCATCAACACACCAGTAGCATTAGTTGCCAGGAGCTGTGTACAATCAATGTGCCCAGCGGTTTAGAAAGGAAAGTAGTTTCAGTAAGATTAAAATCAAAAAATTATTATTATTATTATATTATAGCGTTGTAAATGTGCCAGTCACCACATGGTTACAGTATGTATATGGAGCCTGTTGGAGATTTTGGATGTGTTTAAGTGACTTTAGGGACCCTCTACTTCTACTCAAAATGCAGAACTGCTAGCGTCGGGTGGCTATCTAGTGACCTACTGAGCGCAGAGAGATGGGAACAGCATCTATGTTCTTGTCTTACATAAAGACTCCAGATGATTAGGTCAAATTCCCAAAAAAGAGCAGTTTCCTTTCAGGAAGATGAATGAATTGAATTAATGAAAGCAGAAGGAGACGGTGGATAAAACACAAAACTTGAGGAAAAATGACTAAATGCTAAAAATCTGAGCAACTTTAGAAATGCTGAAGGTGGGGTATGAAGCTGTGACAATGTAGAGCCATGCCCATTGAAATCAAGCAGTTTGTCTACATTTCTTTCAGCAGACATGCTGTTTGTGCTTTCAGCAAGCTGTTTATCCTGTCCTTTTCTTTGCTGTTACAAAGTCAGAAATGACATTTTGTTGAGCATCAATCCCAGTGTTTCATGTTTCTCCATTTTGCAGTTACCAGAATGTGCTCATTGTATTATCTGTCTCTGTTTCGAGTCTTGACTTATCACCTTGAGCTTACAAAGGCATATTAAGGCTTTAGGAACACATTAAAAGTCTCCAGAGTCACCTTGAACTGAGGTCAGTGTGAAAAGCAACTAATTGTGTAGCTTTTGCACTAAACAAAAATGTTTTTTGTTCTTATATTTAGGTTTAAATCGGAATGACAGACTGGACATAACAGAATAAAAACAGTCACAGATATAAAGTGAAGTATAAATTTAAAAAATCGAGTTATGTTTCTTTGAATCCAAGGCTAAGACCCACAACATGTATTCACCATTACAACATAACACTGAAAGCACCTTGTACAACGTACAGAACATACAATATAGAAATGTCTCAGAGTACATCATTACTGTCATACATCTATAACTGCCTCAGTACATAACACTCCTGTGTAACATATATATAGCAGATTACATCACTGGGAGGCTGTGTGTCAGAGGAATCCTGTGGATTTGTCATTTGATGTGCATGTGTGCTCTCATTCTTGCTGGCAGAACCAGATAATAACTGAGCAAGTGTGCTTTTCCCAGAGGTGAACACCCCCCCTCCCCTCCACTACTCCATCCCCTTACTCACACATACACACGCACACACACTACCTCAAGTGATGCTATGTGTTGATTGGCTGCTGGTGACATCATGGCAGATAGCAGGAAAACAGGCCCGTTGGAAGGTATGACTTCACTGTTCAAAACTCATGAGACACAGAGGGAGCGAGAAGACAAAGAGAGGAGAAGCAGAGCTGATTTGCTCATCCTCCCCACCACCCATAAGGGTTAAGCTCATTTACAATCAAAGACCCAGGGGAGGGCACGAACGCAAGGTATAACCACTGAGGTGCACTTACACTCCCTCACACACATACACACAAACACTGTGTGTGTCAGCAAGTCGGAAGGGAAGGAGGGTTCATGCTTGCTGGATATTTGTGATTCTTGCCAGGAGTACTGTAACTTGTAATTTCTTGTGAGGAAATTTGTCCTCGCTTCTTCAAAGCCAGCATACATTGGAAATTATATTCTGCTATAATATTACTGAAACCAGAGGGGAAAGAATGTGTGAAAAAAGGGAATTTTGTAATTCTGTAGACTCAAGGACTTTTGGTGTTAAACTTTTGTGTGTATTGCTTTTGTATATACATCAAATCCTATTATACTGGTACGATTTTGTATGACAGACTACAAACACTGCAATCCTGTTTATCATAGGATAAATAAATTACCTTGTATCCTGAAATAAAGTTAAAACTTTTACTGTATTTCCAGAAAATTGTCTGAGGAAAATTTTTTATTTTAATATATTTTCATCCACCCATATTGTGTGATTAATTTGAATTTAAATGCATCGGGATGAATGCTAATTCTCATATCTGGTTCTATTGCAAACAAAAAATAGCCACTGTTATTAATCCACTAGTCAATTACCTTGTAGCTACTAAATACAGTAGTCCTGAGTACCCCTGTTTTCAAAAGGTTCCTTCCAGCTGTTTAACTACCTTTAATTTTGTTTGACATGTTTTTTTCACGTGAGATAAAAATATTAATAAATCAATCACCATCACAGGTGTCATGTCCTACCTATCACTGCTGCTCATGCTACTTTGACCAATAATAAGCAGCGCTCACCAAGTCATCGAGCACTAGAGAAAAATTCAGAATGATAAAGAGGATTATGAAAACATCACTTTCGGAACAAACTGTCAACACCTAAAAAGATACGAACACACAAGAAGAACCAGCATTTAGATGAAGGCTTATAATTGAAATAGTAATCATGTGGTTAACGGTTCAGTGTTTTTTTAATAGAATCCGAAGGATGGAGGAGTAATTTACAATATTTTAACTCAATGCAGTTAGATAGCAGTGTGATATTTTGGGCTGTGAAAATGTGATACTGTCACTTTATTTGTTGGTTGTGGAGCAGGTGTAGAGTGGAGGAACACACACTGCAATGTCTGCTAGGAGATGAAACAGGCAACTTTAATTTTCCTTCAGCTAAACATTGGCTGACAGAAACGCTCTGAGTGAACCCAGCAGGTAACTGAATGATGGTTCCTGCATTTTATAAACTATAAGAAGGAAATCAGAACTGAGACTTGTTTCCTGTCGGAACTTCTGGAACAATTTTTTAAAACGTACTGGTTTTGTTGAGAAAATAGCATAGAAACACTATGCCAAAGTGTTGTCATAATTAATTATTACTAATTATTGTTGTTATTATGTAAATTAACGTTAAACTCCAATTCTTCATATTGAGTACACAGTCTGTATGATTTACCACTAATCTGTGTCTAAGTCCTGGAGTGTCAGAGATGAACTATTCTTCCTTAGTCATAAGACAGTGTTACAATCAACGAGTGACAATAAAATCCAATGTGACAATACAGACAGACTTTTTTAAAGCCTCCAGAAAACTACATTTCTGTACTGACAAACAAGACCTTGCATAAAAAATCAGTGAGATCAATGCAACAATTAAACGCTTCAAGTGTGCCACACACACACACACTACATACTCTAGCAAACTTTTTCAGCTGAGGATGTGCTGGCACTTGAAACAGTGAATACATTCAAACTTTCCTTGTTCCTGTCTCAGCTGGTCCCGGTGCTCAAACCTGGTGCTTTCTAGCAGTGACAACTGGCATACTGTTAAGTGCCAACAAAAATGAAAAATAAATGAGTTTTACACAACGTAACATCAATTATTGATGACTGTAACAAGGTCAGTGCATTATCATGCAGCCTTCTCACATCTGTATTCTTGCACCTGCATTTAGTTTTCCTGCATCTTATTGCCAAGTTGAGCTCTGCGTTGGTGCTTATAAAACGACAGCCCTGTGAAATAATGGAGACATTCATTACACTTTAGCGGTTTTTGTTTTTTTAATATCTTTATATCCTACTGACATTTCACCCCTGATACATGCTTTCTGACTTAAACACAATGTAAAATCTGAGCCGTTGAACAGAGAAATTATTTGTGGTATGCAGGACATTTTTGCATTTTTTGTATTTCTGCAAAGTTCTGTGTGATATGTGTTTATCCCTCTTGGTCAAGTCTTGTTGGGTTTAAAATTCTTATTATCAATGGCAAAATAAATTAATAGAAAATTAGCAGCCTTCTTCCAATGAGTATTGCTGTATGATAAAAAGATATTTGTTCCCAAGTTAGATGTTAAATGTGTTACCCCATCCAGCCAAAACTTTCTTGAGGCAAACAGTTCACACAGATTTGTCCCCATTGCTTGGCTCCCCTTTATCATCAGAACTGAACCCAAAAGGAGTGGAGGCAATTTTCTTTTCACTTGTCCCATAACGTTATCCTCTCCATCACAGCTGCCATCTTTCTTAGATCAGCTGCCTGTTTTCACTATTAGGGCCTGACCTTGAGTGGAGCGTGCTGTGCACTTCAATCCATCTACTTAAAACAGTGTCTCCATATTAGTTTAGTAGAAAGGGAAGAAGAGGAGGGGAAAAAATTACTTACACGCATCGCAATCCAAATAGGAAAGATTTGGCACCTTTTAATAAAGTATTGATTCCATATTGATTTATAAACTGAAGATTTTCTAAATATTTTTAACACCAGGACACTGACAGAACAGAAGAGGCAGAACTCAACTGCAAAATCAGTGCAGTGCTCAAACAGTCTTCAGGGCCCACTTACTGTTTTGGAACTTACAACATTTTCATCTTCCTAAAGGCAGTGGTA
Organism: Ctenochaetus striatus; assembly: GCA_034780835.1. NCBI lineage: Eukaryota > Metazoa > Chordata > Actinopteri > Acanthuriformes > Acanthuridae > Ctenochaetus > Ctenochaetus striatus. The sequence goes on along the minus strand of JAUZTA010000007.1, from coordinate 507,456 downwards.
GCAAGCATGTTTGATTTAAAAATAAAATGTAACATTTCCACAGAAAAATGTCTTTTTGTTATATTGGTGTTTAATGAATTATCTAAATAAGCACATTAGTAAGATAAATGTTGCGTAAAGTATATTGTGACCTTTCCATGTCATCATTCAGAGACTTATGTTAACAGAGCGGAGCGGCAATCATCAGTAATAAATGAGACTGGCTGACCAACACACACACACACACGCTGGAGCATTTAACAACTCAAACCAACTCTAGGGTGAAAAAAATAACTTGGTTTTCAGCCTATTTCACCTCAAAAATCCTTCGCCCACTCACCATATTGTACAATGATGGCAGTCCTCTGAGCTAACAGTGCAGCAGAGAGGCTACTCTCCATTGCTGCAGACATGATGTTAATAACAAGAGTGGAGATCAGCCTCCCCTTCACTCTGTTATCCTCATATAGACAGAACACCATAACGTGCTTTTCAAATACATTTATTCTTGAATTAATGCAGTTAAGTAAAATATATATTAATTTTTCAACATGACTCTTAATCGCATATAGAAATCAAGATGCATTTAAAATTGCTTTTATCATCTGCTCAAGGCTTTCTGAATCTGAATTTAATCAAATCATGATGTGCCTTGAGATTCCAAACCCTAAAGAGAGGTGTTTGTATTTTGGACAATACTAAAAATTATACCGTCACTCTTGATACTCAACTAAGTTCAGGTAATGTACAATGTAATGGAAGCAGCTCTGGACTACTTTGCCCACAACCTAACATGACACAGGAGAGGTCAGACTGATCAGATTTTTAAACAGGGTTACTTAACAAAATCTACAAGTTGGTGCACAAGAGCAGACTAACTCACAGGAACTGTGTGTTATAACTAATAGAGTGTTACTTAATTCTTACTGCACTCTGAACTCCAACACCATCTGTTACCAAAATCTGGAGGCTTAAATCTTTGGGCTCAAGGTTCTGCAGTGGCAGTCACTCACAGCACACATTTCAAAGTCAGCTCTCAAAAACAAGTGTTGTTTTAGCTGATATTAGGATGTATTAGATGTATTACAGCGCTGACTTTTACATGTGTGTCACCGAAGGACCAAATCAATCAACTGTTCTTTTTCAGATTTTCCAGGATTTACTGTAGGTACTGTGGATGTACTGGCGGATCAAAAGCAGTGGTAGATATAGTGCAATCCAGCCTGTCACTATATAAATTAAAACATAAAATCCTTGTGGTGGTAATTAAAAAAATCATTTTCAGTCCAAAGAGGACATTCTGAAAGAAAAATAGCCTCTCTAGCCCAAAAGCATTGCAAAAGGCCATTAAGAGCTTAATTTGCCTTTGTGAGATACAAGACAACTGATGTTTAAAAAATTAAGCACAGTGTATAAAACCATGTTAACTACAGAAGTGTCCATATATCTCTTGCAGAGAGAAGGAATCCTTTTTCAAAGACTAGTGAGTGAGAATGAAATATAGAAACTGGTATGTTTGTAGACCATGTAGTCTAAATGGGAAGAAAAACAAATCAAGACATTTCGCCTGCAAGCTTAAAGAAACTGCATTGCTGATTTTTTGTTTGTCATCATGTGCTACAACCCTCAGATATATCAGGGTGGCTTAAAACACTAATGCTACACCAAAGGGTGCTAGACTTGACCTAATTCTGGTCTCCTACTCTCATGCAAGCATCCCTCATCATTTGGAATTCAAAGGAGATCTTCCCAGGGTGCAGAGGCATTTGATCCTCCTGCTTCACATGTGGGATAAGCAAAAAGAACAAAATATGTTGGTGGTAGCCTTAATATTGTAACACTGCAAAAATGTTGAATGTATATGGATACAACAACGTTCACTTTCAAAGGTCTTTAATCCTGGATGCCACATCCATCTGTTGTTAGTCCATTCAAACAGCTAAAGCCACACGCCAAGGTGACTGTCTGGTTTCTGTCAGACAGCAGCTTTAAAACACAGACTGCAGGTCAGCCAGTTCTATCATGGTGTTGCTGTCAACCAAAGTATTTTGTCCATTAATCCTGTCCTTGTCTATGACCAACTTTCTCTGGCTGCGAAAACTGATAAGCCGTGTCCTGACAGATTTTACTGTTTGCTGGCAGAATGTTCCAAAGATCCTGTCAGTAGCCAAAGAAATCACTGCCGATGAAAAAGTGACAGGGCATCCCCCTACAGCAACCCCAACGCCACTCAAACAGCTGCTGCTGATGGTCCACCTGATCATAATGATACCTGTGCAAGACCTGTGCAAGCATGTCTCACAAAAATCACTGCTTACAGCTTTTTTGAGGCCTTCTCCTTGGCTGTTTGTTTTCTGAAGTGAACTTGTGGCAGAAGGAAAATCAGACAGAGCAGATGGTTGTCACTAGAATAAGTGAAACTGGCAAAGTTTAACTTAAATGGACGAATCTCAAAGCTCCTTTGGCCTTTCTGTTGATGTGAGAGTCAAGGAGGGCAGATAGGCTTTTAAACCTCGATCCTTTTTAATGAATTAATTTCTGTTTAAATCTTCACAATGTGAGTCTTGAGACAATTATGTTGTATTACAGTTCCAGAGAGAATGTTTAGAATTGAATGCATTATTTTTTAACTTTTTCAAAATAAACCACTTGTAGTGCTGTTGCATTTCTCCACAGAGGACTGTTAAAATGTGCTGCATTGCTTCTCAAACTCTGAATTGCATTCTCATTTACAGTTAAAAAAGTGCCAAGTTGTGCACGTGAGATGGACCATCCCCACAGTGTGTTCAGTTCTCAGTACGTTTGTAGCTTCTAACTTTATCTCTGTGGTTTGAAGTTAATTTGTGTCAGCATCCCCGTTTTTACTTTCACATTCCTGCTTTATTTTACCGTTTGATCATGCTAACCTTAAGCTATATAAAGTCATGCTAACTTACTGCTAATGAAAACTCAACATTTATTGATTTGAAATGAAAGATTTGAAAAGACAAATTAATGAGAGCTTTTATTGTGTT
>JAUZTA010000007.1:478798-495487 GCA_034780835.1 Ctenochaetus striatus | reverse complement strand
TCACTTGTAGTCAGCATGCAAGTGCTAATTTTCTGTTAAATCTACTTTAATTTTCTGTCTTAATCCATTCATAGTGACTGACTCTGTGACCGTCACAATCAACCAACTAACATCAACATGCTCAGCACATTGAGTTACAAATTATTCAATCTAATTTAACTACTGCAGTTTGCAAGAGTGAGCGTTGCTTGGTGCTCACACAATATCAGCATCATAATGGATTCATCTCTTAGGTGTAGCCCACATGTACACAGGGTTGACATGACATTGTTAAGATAAGATAAGATATTCCTTTATTAGTCCCACAATGGGAAATTTGCAATGGGGATATTAACATGAGGCACAATAGACTGTATTCCTGCAGCACTTTTCCAGTCTTTTTAGCAACTCAAAGCACTTAACAACACAAGTAAGCAATCACACACTAAAGGTGGGTGGCTTCTCTACACACTGCAACTTGGGGCTAACTTGGGGCATAGTATCTCACCCATTAACACTTGGAGACAAAGTCGAGGGTTGAACAACCAACCCTCTAATAAGTAGAAGCCCCACTCTACCTCCTAAGCTGTTGGCTGCCCCAGTGCTAGTGCTAAACTTACTACCAGGACTTTTTTTGTGTTTACACTTAAATGTAAAGTCATCATTTTGAGGAACATAGACACTATGGAGATCACTGGTACATAATCCAGAACTTCAGCAACCTGGACTTTGCTGCTATTGTTGCCAGTTTTGGATAAGAGGTCAGACCCTTTTTTTGCAGGTATCTTACTGGAAGTATTTTTTTCTGGGTGTATTGTTTTGGGTCACTGATTCTCCAACTGGGAGGCGCATGTGGAAGACCAGCGGAAAGAATATGAACTGAAACAAGGTTGAATATATATATATATAATATGTATAATTAAGAGAGGCTAATTTCAGCTGATTTAGGGAAACGGACTTGACTGATGCATTGACTGGTAATGATCCTGGATCAGTATTCACAGTGTACATTTAAAAACAGCAGAATATTTCTTCATGCCATGTGCTACACACCAGCTAGCTCTCTAGTTACAAATGTATGGTTTGAATATCTAGTGTTTTACTTGCTTGCTTGCTTGTTGTGACTCACACGAGTTTCTTCTGTGTTTCTTCAGGAAACCAACTGCCTCAAGCTCAGCCACCACCACACACCACCGCCCAGCCTCACCACCTCCGCCTTCAGCCTCTGTGCACATCGGCTCAGCTCACATGAGCCCCTTTCTCCTGCCAGCGATTCATCCCCTTTAAACATACATTCATTAAATCTCATTTTCCTGTCCTGACGTCCACCTTTAGGTCCTAAAGAAAACCTAAACTGCCACTCTATTATTTATATGGTCTGAGATAACTTCCCTCACTTCAACAGACACGATCACTAAGCTTAATGCAAAATAAATGCTTAATAGTGTCATCAAAATTAAATGAGCAAATGATGATATCAGACAACTTCTAGTGTTAGTGTTCCCTTGTTTAATTGGACAGGCACACTGTTGACATGTTCTGACTCTACTGCTTTAAATTTCACCTGGACTGAAGCTGCCAGTCTTTCATCTTGTTGACCAGCACCTGTACCTGCCTGCCAACGTCTGCCTGAGCTCAATCATGTACAATAAATCAAAGTCAGCATTTTGCTCCTTCCATTACACTTCCCTACCAACCTTGACAAAATCTCTTCAACCATTTTACCTTAATATATTCTTGCATCCTGCTGCAGCCACATGAACTGTTTCCTGCCAACATCAGTATTTACATTTACACGGGAATTATTTTTAATGATGGCATTGCAAATATCTATTGAGTTTGTATTTATTACACAATATAAATTTAGTTTATGACAATCTATTTTCTAACTTGGGTGAACACAATGTGGATAAAATTCAGGTGCATGTCCTAATCTGTAAGAAATATTTACCTTTGTTTACCTTCCACCCTCCACAGGCTCATTAGCTGTTTAAATTCTTCCCTTTGTTCACAGTCAAACTTTATTTGCAATTCAGTGCTGGGCAAGAATGATGAAAAGCAGTTGACATGGTTGAAGCAATGCCTGACATAACTGCAATAATTTCTCCTCTAAAAACATAGAGATTTTCATGTACAGAGGCCAGGCTTCTGTCACCTTAGTGAAACTGAACCAAAAGATTAAAGTTGCAGGCTATTGAAAGTAAACTAGAACTGATACAATGATTTATAGAGCTGAGAGACTGTGCACACAACTATGTCATATAGACACTAAAAATGCAGATATCAACATCTATAACAATGAAAGGTAATCAACCACGAAGGACATTGATCCCTATCTTTAAAAAGTTGGACCCTCTTAGAGGTAATTAAAGTATAATACAATCAATCAAAAAACACCTTGATCTATCAATCTACATTTAGATAATTATATGACTTAAACCGATTAGGTGATTTAGCTATGAATAACTATGTATAAAAGGGCTAAATGCTCATGTAAAAATCAAGCATTTTGTTAATTCATATTTAGATCAATTAGCAGAGGTCTGGTTTCATTTTGATATTAAAGACTTTTCTGTTGGTTCAATGTTGTAAAACTAGCAAAATGAAAGAGGATTACTGTTTGGGCAGTATAATTACAGAGATATTATTAGGGCAAAGATTTAAGCCAGTGACTCTGTATTACACTAATAAGACTAATAATCCATTTCACAACTCATTAACTCATAGATGTATTATACAAAGTCTGTAAAGTTATCAGCTGAAAATGCTCCCAGAACACAGTGGGCTGAACACAGGGGGCAGCAACACTGAAGCCAGATGGCAACAGCTGGTTATTTGCTAAATAATCTTCCCAAACACTGGCTTGTTTTTTTTTTCGGTGTAAGCCAGTATTTCCAGACTGCATGCTGTGGGATCAGAATTTAAGTCTCATCTGCGAATTTCTCAGATGGTCTCTACTATTTTAAAGCAGATTACAGCTGTGAGACTCTGTCAGTCTGGTGCTGTTTGAGCTGCCTCATCACCCGTGTTGCTGCTGTCATTTAGGCAAGAGAGATATGTGTGAAATTGGTGAAGGGTTTAAAGTATTACATTTCTACAGTTTTGTGTGACGTAGTGACCAGGAATGCATATATATGGAGAAATTAGAAAATAGAATGCTTTGAAGAGTACAGGCCCTGCATTTCCATGTGCAGTGCTGGGGTTTACCTGAGGTCTCTCAGCTCTTCCTACTAATAAGAGTGCAAAAAAAAAACAGGAAAGTGAGGGAGATATAACTCATGCCCAGTCTGTGCACACCCACACAGTACTGAGAAAAGGTCAAATCAGGCAACATAAATATAAGTACCTGTGGGGGTGGATCATTGGTTTGCAGGAGCTTTAAACTATCAAACAGTTTATAAGATTTTTAAATTAGCTTCACCTCAACCAGCTAGACAAAAATAATTCTTATATCTAAGCATTTTAATAATAAATAACAATAAACCACCAGTGTAATATGGTTAATATAGAAAACTATGACTTCGAGAGATTTTATTTGCTAGCACAGTTAACATGCTGATGAATGGCAGGCAGCATGCTTTCAGTGCTCACTGTCTTACAGTTACTGATCCGCAAATACAGCTGAGGCTGTCAATTTTTCAGTTGTTGTCATAATGTGTAATAATGGTTTGATTGTAAACCAACTGGACAAATAAAAACTAATAGAGATGAAAAGTATCACCAAAATTATTGCAGTATACCCTGAGAGGGATATGATTATCTGTGACAAATTTTAAGAATCAGGCCAAAAATTAAGACATTTTTACTTCACAAGTATCAATCTCACGATTGCAGCGGAGGAAAAGTCATTGAATCACCAAAGTCAAATTCATCCTTTGATGAACTCAACTTGACTTTAATGTCAGTACAAAATTTGGGTTAACTGATTCTGTAGATGCTGAAATATTTTAGTGAAAGAATTTATCCTCTGAGGACAAGGAATAACTAATCTTTACTTTTATTTAAGTAGAATTTTTGATATTTTGCCATTATAGTACTGCTACTCAGAGTAACCTTTTAAGCACCAGTATGAAGCTGATAACTGTTGCAGTAGCTGAACATAAAATAAAATGAAAAATAACATTTTTAGCAGAACTTTATGACTATGGCTAATGCAACTGCAATAGCTAAGACACTTCAAACTTTCATTTTTGTATCTTTATCGTAAAGCATCTCAGAATTTCCGTTTGTTTTACAGTCTGTTTTCAAGGACAAGTACTTCTCCATTTAAATAGCAGATGCTTTGACACTCACTTAGTAGAGATGCTCTACCAGACTGATACTTAACTATATGCAGCTGTCAGAAGCTTCTAAGGTAAGTAACATTGATTTGTCAACGACTCCTGCCTCCCCTGCACATAATGATCCCAGCTGGATTGTCTCTTAAAGGGCAGTGATGAATAGCAACCTGGGTGGGTCTGCAAGAAGTACGTCAACCTGACCCACAACCACCCAGCACTGTGACTCATTACTGTGACTGGCCTGCTATTACATCTTGAAGCTGTGTAAGGGAACAACTTATTCCCTTTCCTCCTGATAACATGCTGAGTAATAGAGGAGATAAATGGTGTGGGTTACTGTTGGATTATGATGCAGGTAGAGTTTTTTTTCAATTATTTTCATTTCACAGCTTGTTCAAAAAAAATCAGAATAGGTAAAATTGTGAAATCTCAAAGACTTTAAGCTTATAATTAACTTTCATTTCCAGATACTGTTGATATTATCATACTACTGTTTGTGTAGGCTATTTTAAGGTATACTGCACAGTGAGTGGTGGCATAACGTTGTGAGAATACTGCTACAAAGGCCAAAAGGCATCTAAAAAGCTTTGGTTTCAAACATGTGAAAAGGCTCAATGAAAGTGCAGCATTATCCTCATAATTTTATGTTAAATAAATGTTAGCTAGATGCAGAATGTCTGTTTGATCCCTACTGTAGTCCCCAAAGTTTCATGTCCTCATTCTTATCTATGATTATGATAATTTGGTCATTGTTCTTCTTATCTCACTGAGATTAACATCTGGATTTAATCAATTATCTCAACACACTAAATGACCAGTACAGGCCCTGTTGAGAAGTAGATGACCAACATTTTTTGACATGAATAAGGCTGCAGTTTGCAACTGTAATGTAAACATCCCATTAAACTCGATGCCACAGACAGTCTGTTCCAATAGAATTTTCACTTTGTGTTTAATCTTTTGAGAATGTTATATATTTATATATTATATATACAGGTGTACCTACTAAAGTGATCACTGAATATACCATCATTTCAATATGTTTCAGAGCCCATGTTTGATTTTTGAATTTGTAAATTAGCAAAATTGGTGGTAATAAAAGAGCAGATGTAGGAATGTCTCGATTCTGTATAAAGATACAAGCTACTCAAAGCTTCTATTATTAATATTATTAATATATTTATAATATTATTAATATCAAATGACCATGTGTCATGTGAAAGGGGTCAATTATAGAGAATTGCCATCTGACTCATCAGTTCCCTCACCTCTAGTAGAGCTTGTTGCAGTTAAAGAGCCCAATATTTGCCCTCTGGGGTAGACATAGCCCAAACACAAAGGTGGAGAGAGTAAATGTTAAATGTTTATTCATCAGGCAGCCATAAACACAACCCAAAATGAATGCTACAGTTGACCTTTGCTGAGTTTTTAAAAAATCTGTTTGCTGGTTCAGTATGTTGACACATCAACTTTATTTGGTGTTGATATGTTAATGTTGTGTGTGTGGAATGTGACTTTTATTCTAAGAATTTGCATGTAAATTAATAGAAGTTTAAATGGATATATTGGTGTTTTTGCCCTTACAGTCAAACAGTCAGTGAAATGAGCTTTCTGATACCCCTGGTAAACTGGTTCAAAGTCTGGATTCAGAAGTCTTGGTGATGCATTCATGTCCTGGTGGGAAACCCCCACTTATGATTGTAGAGAGTATATTCTGACCAGCACCTCTTTTTAAATTCACAATAATCAAAACTTCTCTATATTTTTCTCAGGACTTGTGTCACAGGCTTAATATTCCAACATGATTTTGGAATATATCATTGAAAACATGGAATTTCCTAAGTACTCAAATGTCCCAACAAAAAGGCATGTCTCTCAAACTCGTCCCTGCACCTGCAGAAACATTTTCTATTTAAACAAGCTGCTCACTGATGGATTGCAAGTTTCATTGAGTCACTTTAAAATATTTGCAAGTTGAAATGTTAAAAACCAGTAACTTGAAAAAAGGACAGCGTGTTAAACTTGGAATATGCTGCTTCAGCAATTTTTTCCTTCACTGCAACTTAATCAGTTAAAAGGACTATTTTCAAACAATGACAAGATTTCATTTGACAAAGTTTATATGTAAAAGTAGTGTTGTTATGATAATGTTTACAGTAGGTATAATAGATGGGCTTAAAAAATTAGGGTCCTACTTATAGTGCACAAAGTGGTATTTTCATACTGTGACTGAATGATAAGGAGCCAGTAACTTTAATTAGAGGGAGAAAGAGGAAGGATATTTTGATTTTTAGTTGGAGAAAACACGCAAAAACCCAGATGCCATACTTGCCATATGCTACACCTGGAAAGACTGACACTCAGCGCTTTATTTTACTCCACCACCACATTCATGTTATGTGCACTTTATTAAACTGAACAAGAGTATCAAAGCACAAGCTGGCTGTCCAGGGAGATTACTGTGGCTCCTCAGGTAATCTGACCCAGTTTGCCTGTGGAACAGATTCTAAGATAGAAGAACGGCTAAACTGGTGAGATATCCACACAGGTAACCCTTCAGATTACATGTATCCAGAGAAACTTTGAACACGCAGAGGCAGACGCTTGGGTTACAAGCTTGCTAACGTTAGAGACAAGATTAATCACAAGCCCAGGCTAGCATAGCATAGCAAAGAAAGTGAAGTGATATGTTCCATTTGAAGCTTGGATGACATAAAGTATTTAAAACATTCTAAAACATTATTATTATTATATTTCACGTTTTGGTATATAAGTTTAGAATCCACAGGACACATGCGTACATCCAGCCTCCATGCTGACTCGTAGCCAGCGTGAAACTTAACTGACTCAATGGCTGATATTTTCATGTGTGGGATCTAGCTATGAATAATCATGACTAACGTGAATGACCTTTCTGGTCCATCCAACGCCACACACCGTACGGCCTGAGCAATCATTGTTCCCTCTGACATCATCTGGTCAGCAGCCACCCACCAACACCTGATGCTAGCAAGCGGCCTGTCACTGTGTTGTCCTTAAAGCATTGTCATCAAGACGCTGCTCACATGCATCACTAGTTGTGTCCTCCACCATGTGTGTGGTGAACAGGGGAGAACACGAGTGAGTCACCCACCTCTCTGTTCCCCTCATCTGCTCCTACATGTTGTTGTTTTTTCACATTTCATTGATAGAGTGAGTGAAAGGGAGCTGGCTTTCTCAGGGTGACTCACTGAACGGTTCAGATTCCCACTGGGCCTCTGTGCGGGAACACAGTCAGTCAGCTCTGGTAACCATGAACCAGGGCTCATTTAAGTTCACAGAGGGCCATTTTCAAACTGCAAACAGCTACACTTTGATTAAATTCTAAGGCTTTCAAATTCAATCTTCCATTGGCTGTAATTATCAAATAATCAAAATATGTTAACATCAATAATATATGAAAAACCTAAAATGTGCCCATTATTCTGATTTGGCCCTTTTTCTTTACTTTATTTCCTGAAAAATCATTTGAATACTGAGCATGTAGATTTTTTGTTATTTATGTGCATGAAGTGTACTACCTTTGAATATTTTTTACCGCCTGGTGTTGCTATGGTTTCCTGCCTTGTATTGCATTGTATTTTGGTGATGTTAAGGACCCCCAAAATTCTGTTTCTATGCCTCATTTTTTTTATTTCCATATACTTAGTGTGATGCTGAACCACCTACATCAGCTAACGCCAACTTGAAACGGTAGGTAAACTTGCAGGGACAGCAGATGGAGCTTAAGAGTTAATGTTGAATTGTGTTTGAATTACAATGCTTTTATTTTTACATAGTCTGTATAAGACTGCAGGAAGATGTACAGTACTGATGTTAAATTAGATATTGGGATTTTGCATGTAGGAGTTTTGTACCATATAAAGCTGCAGTGTGATGACTGTATCTGTGGCCAAGTCTCAGCTCAGAGGAGGAGTGTTACAGTCAGCCAAGCAAGTTAATCTTCTTGGGTTTTTTTGTTGTTGTTTTTTTTTTATTGATCTTTATTCATTATCAAAAATAAGTGAATGAATTAAGTATTCATTGTGTCAAACAGTTTACTGCTTCATAATTGGATAGTGGAGCATAATTTGGTGTTGTACTATTTTGGACCAAGCCAGCTGAGCTTGGATTTACTCTCATGTAAATTCATTAGTTCTTGTTGGCGATGCAGACTGCAGGCTCCTGCATGCCTGAGAGGCAGAGACAATCTGCAGAGGAAAGGCTGTAAAAACAAACAGGATTGCCAAAGTTCACATTAGGAATAAAGCAGACACTGTATCTATTTTAGTTCAGCATCAGTACAGTTGCCAGGTGGCCATATTCAGTGTTTTGACACCAAGGGAAAGGTTGTGCCAGTGTGAGCATGTGTTCACAGCATCAGTACCTAGCCTACACACTTTGGCTCATGAGGTTAGAAATTATGCAGAAAACTCTCACTTAGTCATGTTAGTCACAGTTTTGCTAATTGTTCTGACGTACTTTCAGTGTATTAGACCCAAATCGCTCTGCTGTGGGCGGCAGCAAAGTGACAGGACTGTTCAAAGGAGACCAGGTAACAGATTTGAAAAATACAGGCGTATAGGTTGGTGTGAGAGCTTGACCACTTAATCGGTCAGTTTGTATTTGGCTGATGTGATATTTACTTAAAGATAGACAAAGTAGAGAATAAATACAGAAATATCAAACTAAGTTTAGGCTTATCTGGAAACATTGTTAGAATCCTGACAAAATCCATATAAATATTAGTTATGTTGAGAAATGTTTCTGGCTGTTGTGTCATTTAAGCTTCCAGACATTACTCCAGACTTTATTTAGGGATCTAACTAAAACACTCTATTCAAATAAATCTTTGACTTCAAGTCAAAGTTCAATAATGCCAACATATCTCCAGGTTTAAGGGCAGTATTCCTCAGGCACACAAAAAATGATTTACCAAGCAGTTACTTGTTGTACATCCAGCAAAACAAAGCAACATTATTACTTATTTGAAGTTTTATGGGCATTGGCAAATGTTCACTTTGTTTTTGGTCTCTGCCAAAAAGAAACATGAGAGACACTTTGCAGAGTGGCCAGGGAACAGCTGAGTAAGGTGATAATTCTGTGGGTCCATTACTTTAAGCAACCCATTTCAAATTCAAACAGGCACTGTCAATCTAAAATACTGATTATAGTCATTTTAATGAGATAACAAGATGATTCAACTGTGACAAACTTTAAATTCTTTAGCCATCAATCAAGAGTTTTTGACATTTGAAGTTTCTGTTGAGGTTTTCAGAGAAAGTTTTAAATGTTTGTCTTTTTTTAGCACCCAAAAAAGGTCCTCTTACCGTGTCTTAAACAAGTTTGACTGCTGAATCATTTGGAGGAAGAATTCTTTATTTGTCATGTACAGTTATATTGAGCACAATGTTGTGCCACTGGTTGTCTGCATTTTTGTGTGTGCGTTTACAAGTTTCAAAAACTAGTTAGGGTAGAATGTTTAAACTCCATGTGTTTATTCCTCCAGCATGTATCCTCCCTCTCCAGTCTGTAACAGGTGGAATCATCAGCAGCAGCTTTCTGCCGCCCTTCTGTCCTGCCATTCTGCCCATATTACCCACACAACACTCAAAGCCACATGGCAGCCTGTGCAGTCCAATGCTGACTTAGACTTTAAATGTCTGTGTTATGAGCAAGCTTTGTTTGGTTCAGGCTGTCGTCAATAAATCAGACTTGTTTTGCAGTATGTTGTGCCCTCACTCAGGTTACTGCCACTCAAAATCACTTTCTATTGTGAGAAACATCTTTCCAAAGCTGGACAGAGAGGTCTTGATTTGCTTTGTTGGTGAGAATATTGAGAAAATGAGACAAACCGACAGTCACTGATCTGAAAAACATGACATTTTTTGATGAAGCTTTTACAGTCCAAAGTTACTATGACGGAGTGCATTATCAGATCATAAATGATGAAAAGTGTTTTTCATGTACAAGAAGAAGTGTTGTGGTGACTCGTTCTCAGCTCATCTTACAGGCCATACCACCTCCTGCAAGTCATTAAAGCTGAGAGCATCAACACCCTTTTTTCATGTTTACACTGCAAACAGCAAGAAGGCTGCTTTCAGATGAGCTAATAAAAGTAAAGTGGGTACAGAAGTTTAAACAGTAATGCGAGCAGTGAGGCCTGACAGACTCAAATAGGTTTACAGTGGAGCAGAGATTGGTGTCTAACTAGCTGCAGGAAAGTGTTGTTACAGGTGAATTTGATGCGTTTTTATGTTTTTTGATGCAAAATCTTTGCTCCTCAGAAATGCAAATGACTAAAAGATGAAAGTGAAGAAGAAAAAAAAATCCTTAAGTTTAGCATTTAATCTCTTTCATTTTTTTCTCTTCTCTCTCTTTGCTTTTTCATCTACACATTAATAAAGTAATTTGTCTGGTTCTTACTTATTAATATTTGAAAAAGTCTGCTTTGGAAATGCTTATTTCATTAAGTTTCTATCAGTAACCTCATGATTAACACATTGCTGTAAATATTTTATTTACACAATCCATATTAGAGTCAGAGAGGGATGCTTTTCGTATGCAAAATGTCTGAACTCATTAAGATATGGGACTTTGTGTGCGTGTGTAAACGTTAAGGCATCTTTATTTTTACAAACTGTTCAAACTAGACATGGAAATTTATACTGACTATACTATTAAGCCTTTATGAATTAGCTTATCCATTTCAAAAAATAGTAATAATTATAAACCATTGGTAGCTGCCCAAGGCAAAGGAATTACAAATTAAATAGCAGACCAGAGCACAAATACAAAATGACTTTAAAATTTGTATTTAGATTTAATAATCAGACACATACTTCAGCACAGTTTAGACCCCATCATGCCCTGATTGTTTTCTATGGTTAAATATGGTCAGTAATTCAGCTTTATAACCCAAATTCAGTTTCAGAATTAAGCATTCAAATTAATGCTGTTTAACCCTCACTGACAGAAGCCAGTTTGAAATGGATGTCTGGGAACAAATAGTAACTCTGAAACCTAAAAAAAATCTCAAGCCTAAAAAGAAAACTATCATTCAGTTTTTAAGGCAGAATCACCATTCTGATTTCATTGTATTGTCACAGGGGGGCACCATTGCTCTGATTTAGATTTTTTATTCTTTTGAGGCTACTGTAGAGATGAAGAGATACTGTGACACTATGACTATGACTTTTATATAACTTTTATAGCTTGTTTAAAATTTCTCTAAATTTATTTAAGAATTAAGGTTATCAGACAAAAAAAGAAATGTTAAAACTATTTGAAACCCTTTTTTAAAGACAACATATTGTAAAATCATGTTGTTAAGGTTTTGAAGACTTACACAATCGCTGATTTGTTCTGTATTGTGAAGTAAGGTGCAGTTGCAGTCAAAAAATTGAGCACTTTGTCAAGTTTACACACAAAGAGAAGAACAGGACACAGTTAAATAGCTTTCAAATTCTGTGCCGAAGTCTTGTGTGTTGGGTTGAAGTTCTGTTAACATCAACACAGTCCCACGTGGCTTCAGAGACTGTTAGAGGTCACAGATCACTTCATATCTATGTAAAGAAACTGCACAAGTGTGTATGTATTTTAAGCACTGGTATGACGTACTGCAACATTTTCATTCACTTTGTTTTTTGCACTTCTGCTTGTTCAAGGCCTCAACATTTACTTAAGCAGCAGTAGACAATAAAGGTCATAGGCCGTATTGATTTGATATCAGTAATAAGATTGGTTTTACCCATGATTTTTTTAACTGCTTTACGCAATATACAGTAAGGAAAATCTTGTGTGGCATTTGATATTAGCTTTTATCAAAACCAGCTGAAATAAATTTAACATGTTTTCTGCTACGTGATTAATCATACATTCAGTTTCCAGTTTATTACGTTCATGCAGGAAAAAGCAAGGCAATTCTAATGAAACAACTCATTTTTAAACCCTTTTTCAATGATGACTCTGGAGTTCAGTTTTAATTCAAGCAATTTTAAGGAGGTTAATTTGACTGTATTATTATTTTGGATATTGTGGTCAGTGGTGCTGTGGTACTGACAAGTGTTTCTGTATGTGTATGTTTGTGTAGTTTTATGTATTAATGTAATTGTTTATATTTACATGAAAACTGTTCATCTACTTATCTAATTAAATATTTTGAATATATATTGTTTGTTAATTTACTGCATTTTACAATCTGTGCATTTAACGGGGTTAAAATTGTGTGTAGTCCTACATTCTGTAAGTTTGATTGTGTTCAAACCATGCTGCTTTTCAGAAGTATTCTAACATTGTCTCCTGCCCTGATCAGAGCCTTGTTCCTCTCTTCCTCTTTGCACCACATAAAAGAAACATCATATCAACTGATAAAAACTTTTTGTAGTGGCTGAGTTGCATCAGCTCTGTGTGGGTGATGTGATGTGATGCCGGACAAAGTGAGATGTCCCTGGATGTGGAGTCATCTTTCTTTTGTAGCCTGGTTGTAAGATTTGGCCTTTCTCGCCTTTATTACATGACTTTTATTGTAAACATTTGACACACTGCCAGTAATCACACACACACGCACACACAAAACACAAAGACATGCCAGCTAATGCACAGGCTTCTCAGTACTTACACTAGCTAATTTTCTCCTTTTCTGTCAGTTTCTCATATTCCCCACCTGAACTTCTCTCCCTGCCTCTCATTCCCTCATCAGTTTAGTTTGTATTTAAGTCCATTCTTTAGTTCAGTTTGTTTGTATTTGCTTATGTTTCTCACAATAAAGAATCTGTGATCCTGGTTCAAAGATACATTTTTTAATGACTAAAAAGACTTCATAGACACCCTATATTTTTTTTGCCAGTTTTACAGCATGCTTAAATCCACTTAAAACCAGAGCACCTGCTCTAGAGTCCTCTATTCACCTGCTTTTCTCCCAGTGGAGTAGCCTACAGCCACCTCTTCAGTTTGCACCTTAGTCTACTTTGCACTCAGCCCCCGGCTACCAGCCACGGCACCTGACCCAGCAGCCTCACCATCGCAGTGTTACCTCCCAGTCTGACAGTCAGCTGGTGAACTCCTGGCCAACAGTCCAAATACTGTGTCTGAAGGTCATTCAGATGCAGCCCTCCTCTGCAGCCACAGCCTCGGTCAGCCCCCAGTCAGTTTCTGAGTCAACTCATCATCAGTCTGCTAATATTCTGCCAGCTCCAACTTAGCCAGTTCCTGTTACTGATTTGGCTAACTTCCTGCCTGATTCTTCTGTGATTCCCAGGAGTCTCTTTTCCGGGGCATGTGACTCACAATAAAGGAAGCACCCACCAGAAAGCAAGGCTCCTGACAATGTAGAAGCTCCCCTGTCATCCAGTTTTGTTTCATCCAGCTCACTTGGTTCATTTCTGTTAGGCCTTGCACTGGAGCCAGACTATACCCAGACCGCTAACTCTCAGCCAGTTGGCCAGTCAGGTAGCACAGAACAAGCCAATTCCCTGCCACATCCAGGCCTGAAGTCACCTTGTGAGAAAATGTCTGGAAGGAAGCATAGTTCCTGTCCTCACCCCTCTCACCCACCCAGCACTATGGATCCTTGGCTTCCAGACCTTCAACTGGCTAATGTCCAGGACTGACATCCTACTGTTTCCTGGTTCCTGGTCAGGCTGAAACATGTTCCTAGTTTCTCTTTGGTGGTCTGGCTGACACATGTTCCTGAGCAGCAGCAGTATCTGGTGCCCAAGCAGTAGCAGCAGTCCTCTGTGGTTTTTCAATAGCCTCCTGTTTTTCTGGCTCCACCAGCTCATCTAGCAGTCTTGCAGGCTCGAGTCTCGAGTCTCTTGTCCTGCTGTCCTGTCACCAATTCAATACTCACATCTCCAACCACTGGTCTGTGGTTTCTTACTCCAGCTGCTGCTTCAGTCATTATCTTTCATCATGTCACTGTCAGCCATCAGTCCAGCCTTCAGAGGGGCTCTGCCTTCAGTGCTTGCCTCCAACTTGACCCCAGAGGGATCCTGCCTACTCTACTGCCCTCCAGAGATGTCTTGCCTATGTGATCAACTTCCAGGGTGCTTCTGCCCAACTGTCAGTCCTCTCTGGTTGCCCTCCAGATCTGCTTTGCCATTCAACTCTGCTCCTTGGTTGTTCTTTGGACCTTAAACAATCTTTCCAAGGTCAACACTTGAGTTCTCCAGTTTACCCTATTCTCCAGCTATTGGATGGTCCAGCAAGGGGTGGCCTCAACATTTTAATATTTTTCTCTGGGCCTCCACTCATCTTATCTCTCCCACATGTATGTGTGTGTGTGTGTGTTGAGTGGATTATTGAGTGGAGCCCTGAAGCCCTGCCATCTTGCTGTACTGAAGCTTTACACCTGACATGCGTAAAGTAGATTGGAACAGTTATCAAGATATACATAGAAAATACATGTGTATACATACAAATATAGATACAGAAAGATGTACCTTCTTTTTCAGTCATATTATAGTTAGACTGGAGGATCTCTGGAGCAACAATTATTACAATGTTGTAGGAAAATCCCAGCACTGTGCTGTCAGTGATGCTACAACACACAGAGATATTATCTATTGAAAATTGTTTTACCAAAACTATGAAAAAAATATATTGTTTTATTATTTTGTTTTATAGTTTTACACTGAACACTGAAAAAAAAAACTAGGGGGCATGTTTTAAATTATTCCACTTTTGTAATTTTTTTTCCTGATTATTTTTTACAATGATTTGTTATGAATGAATACTGTGCAAACCCTTTGCTGCCCTTTTCTCACATTCTAAGTCAGGCTAACAACCTGCTTCTGCAACATGCTCATACCAGTAAATGTATTTACACTTAAATCAAACTGAGAGAAAGAGTGAAACCATGAAACCAGACAAGCACATCAACTGTTGATATAAACCGTTGTATCTACAGATGTCAGGGGAAAAAATGGTTTCCTCTCTCTGCTCTGCAGCCATCAGCAACCCACACACACACACACACACACACACACGCACACACACACCTCAGTGCAGGACAAGGGACAAAGCTTTTGGCATTCACTGCCCTACATGTGGAAATGGATAAAAAATATTTTAAAGGAACACAAAATAATTATTGAATCAATTTAATAAAAACAACCATATTTAGTTCACTTAACACATTAGACTTATTTTGTGGCACCTCAATAAATTTTCTCTCCTGATTCCACCACAAGGATGACTGAGTGTTTTTACTCATAAACATGATTTTTAAACCATACAATAGTTTTTAAATCAAATTCACTCACCAACTTTGCTGTGGTTGTTTAAAAAAGTAGCTGGTAGCCTTTGTTGTGTGTAAAAATTTGTTGATTAAACGCAGATATGCTGTAAATTTCACAAAAAAGAGAAGTACTTGCTTTTATTCTAGATTTTACATTGTTAAAAGCTGTTCTATGCTTACCTTTTTCTGAGGCCTTGATTTTGTTTAGAGTTCACCATATATTGTTTTTATGTTATTAGTTTATTTTTATTTTAATTATATTTTATATTTTTAAATGCCAGTGGTAAAACTAGATCTTTTACTGAGATTAGTTTCAATACAGTAGTGTAAAACAATTGTTTCCAAAGCCTGCATTAAAAATACATGTTTTTGTATGGGCCCCTGTTAATGCTGTATTATTAGTGAACTATTCCAACTGATCACTATTACTATTGATGTGTAAGCAACAATTTCATGTTTCAGCTTTTTAAAAGAAAGCCAATTTGAGTCAATCATGTTCTGTGGGGAGATAAACATATTTCATGTGTTTTGCATACAAACTCTTTATCAGCACAGTAATATAGTTGTCACAGCAATGTAGAGGAGAAACAGAGTAGACAGAAATATTTCCCTCTCAAACATAAAAGTTGGAAATGGAAATACTGAGTAAAATGACTAAAATTCAACAAGAAAGAGCCAAAGTATCAGATAAATCTAAATTGACTGCATTTGGTCATTCTAGTTTCAACCTGGTCAATGGCCAAGCTGGCAGGCTGTGATCTTTGGTCTACTCTACATATTTACACAATATCCATGATTTAATCATTGCCACAACACTAAACTTAACCTGCTGGCTGCATAAAAATAGTAAAAAAAAAAAAAATGTACTCAGGCTGCATACATTTATGCATGAAAATGTCTTTTCCATCAAGATATTATTCATATCTGTGCATGTTGAATAGCCAAAAGCTCTCTGTGACCTGATTTTGTGCTGCTCTGAAGTGGGAAGCAGGACAGTGATGAGGTGGAGAGAAGATTTTTCCCTCAGTTGAGAATCACCTTGAAATAGTTGTAGATTTCAGAAAAGAAAATCTTTTGGCTCAGTACATGAGGAGGGAAGAACCTCTAGACTATTTATATTTGAAAAAAAAAAGCTTTCCTGCAAAAAAAAAAAAAAAAAAAGATTAATTTGCA